>JAHDVE020005209.1:0-80922 GCA_022606495.2 Halesus radiatus | reverse complement strand
AATTTGGCTTTTGGTTTTAACGGTTTTCTTTATTTCAAGTGCTTCTAAATTGAAATGGTAGGAAAATTGGGCTATAATGGCACGTTCATTCGAAAGTCAACGATGGCATTAGAAAAATACAAATATAATATATATTATTCTAAATGTTCGATTTCACACAATGCTTTGTCTATTCCCCCACTTTGCAAAAGTAAATCTGAACTCCTCCGCACGAAACGAAGCACGAAGGTGAATAATAATTAATTAATACAAATTGACACACTATTCACAGGGAAAAGACACAAATAAAAACAAAAGAGCCATAAAATAATACAGAGACAGATATCAAGATTTTAATAAAGTGCAGGCGAAACTTCCTCCATGAACCACTGTCATGGCAATATTGATTAACTAACAGTAAAACGGCGGCAGTTCGTTAAAAATGAACTTGGAGTTTTTCACTTTCTTTATTTGTGACTTTGGCATAGAAATGATCGTTTAGTGAGTACGCGTGGCGCACATACAAATCGGCGGTTTAATACTAATCAACCGGCGGAACTACGTTCGTGATTATGTGAGGCATACGGAATACCTAGCCATACTTTGTACGGTTTGATTTACTTGACTGAATTATTTTTACCTTATTTGTGGTCTTAGGGAAAACCCTAACCAAGGAAAGGAAAAAGGACAAGCATGTGGCCATAAACAATTTACTAGAGTTACATTTAGTACTTACTGAATAAAATATAATAAATATGTTATTAAGTATTTGCTGTGGCCTCTTCGGGCTGCTTCCCCGAGTTTCGTCGTCGGCTCATATACGAGTTTACGTAACTTATCTAATCAATAGTATCATATTTTTTAGTACTCAATTTAAAGCGCATTTTTTTCTCATCACCTATCAAACACATACTCGTATACATAATTGTTTACTCTATAATATTTGTTCTTCTCATCTCTTCATAAGTACGTACATAATTTGTTATTCTTTACTATTCTTCACGTTTCTTTATTATATTTTTTTCTAGATATATTATATTACCATACTACTCTACCCTTGAGGTGATTTCTCACAAAAAGGGCGCTATACAAGTCATCCAACTATTATTATTATTATTATTATCTCGATACTAGCTTATTTCCCTTCTATTTTTTTATAATGGCACTTAATATGACCTAAACTTCTTAATTTGACTGTCCTAAAACGGGAGTTGTTCCCAGTTGGGCAGTCAAAGCTTTCTTACATTTTATTGTTTAATAATGTGTTTTTCAAATAAAATAAAAACTTTCATCGTGTTGGCGTTGGCGACCTCGGCGCTCCGTCCCGATGGACTTTTATTCATCATTCACTATCGACACGTTGGGTACATATTTTCATATAAATATAAATACCACATAAAAAGTGAAAACTTTTTAACAAAAACAATTTTTGAAAAGTCTTCAGATAGTAGAGTCGTAGAAACGACCCGCTCTCATGTAAAAAATGTCAATCGTGTACAAATGTTTCCCAATTATGCACCGGCGCCGAAGGAATCAATGACGCCACTTTATGAGAGCATCTTAAATTGAAATACTGGTAGAACAAAGACAGCATTCCCATCTTATGCCTGTGCTCTAAATATTGTAGTCCGTTTGTTAAGACAGAGAAATCCATCAAACGGACCGCTCGTTTCTGCACAAGAGTCAGGGTTTTTTTTAAGGTATTATGGGGCTCCCGACCAGAAGTGGCTACCAAATTCAACAGTGGGGCGCACTTGTTGTTTGTAAGGGGTCAGCAGTTGTGTACTATTAAAGTATCTGCAGGCCTCGTATAGTACGCCCAGCTTCTGAGAGGCTAACTTGACTCTGACTTCGATGCAGCCCTTGTGCCTGAGCTGGCCGATTAAAGTTACACCACGAATATCAATGGAAGGCATGTTGGGAAGATTGCTTCCGTTGAATGAGACAAAAGCAGAGTTTTTTCGGAAATTTGTAACGGCATTTTAAATCCTAAAAAGAAGGTTCATATCAAACTTTGCCACAAAATTTCGATCGACATAGAAATGCTACATTGGATGTAGCTCTATGGTCTGAGGATGCAGCCCGTGGATATACCTTGATATTGTTGAAGTTAAGACCTATGTACGCCTGTATGGGTCTTTACATATTTCATTAATTAAAATAGTCACACAGGTACAAAACACATCACAGTAGGTACATAGATAGCCTTCATGAAATACGACAACTAAATATTATATTTGTCTCACGAACAAATGCAGGAATAACATAGTGTAAGTATCATTCCAAATAATTAGCTACAGAAGTGAATATTCAAAACACCTCAAATTCACTGATACTCTAGACACACATCTTAAATGTTAATAAAATAAAAGTGGTCTACAACAAATTTATGTGTTTTTTTCTTGTACATATCTTAATAATTATTGAGGATGTATGCAATAATCTTGTGTTTGTATTTGTATTCCGAGCAGTTGAACATATCTACTATGTCTGAAAATGTATTACCTTCCGCGTGAAGTCTAGGCACAAGTGACTCAGTTGGAATAATAAATTTAATTAAGCTGACTATATCAGGGCTAAAAGTTATGTCAGAAACAAGTATTTTATCTGAAAGTTCTAATAATTTTAGTTCTTTCATTAAGTAACTGTAATTTATAGTTTCAATAGATAATCCGAGATTACGGTCACGGTCAAAGATAAAAGTGGAATAAAATTAAAAAGTGTCTTTCATTTAATCAATATAAGAGTACGCATTTTACGTCGTTTTTACAAAAACATATCGAATACACCGCAGTCTTCAAAAAGTTTAACTATTGTATACATAATAGGACAGGTAGTTATAATCGATGAATGTATCAATAATCTTTGCATTTCTACCAGTGGCGGCTCGTGGTTCCGAATATGTGTAGGGCACACATAAACGTATCATATACTACTAATAAATATACTTGTAAAAATGATAAAAATAATAAATATCTTGGGTGTGTAGAAAAACAACGTAATTTTACCACAATTTCTAATGTTTATCATATAATATATGAGTTGCCAAAAAAATTATGCTGTCTATATCCATTGATTAAGGGGGAAGACTCAAATAAGGCGCTAAACGTCACTTCGCAGTATGCTAACGTAAGCAATACAACACATAATTTATCTGCAAATTCTTAACAGAAAGTTACGAAAGTGTCTAAGGTTTTCAGTGACGTAAATTCTTAAACTGTAACTTTTATATTATATATGAAATACCTACAGTAATTTTAAGTAAAACGCTCGACAGTGCCTTCGCCGTTATGTTAACTGCACCCATTACAAACATATTTAATCAAAATCCTTCCACAATCTCAGAGTAAATAAGACCAAGAACCAAAAGCGTTTATTAAAAATAATTCAGTAAATCTAGATTTTCACTGTAATTCCCTCAAAGTTCAGGAATTTTTAAATTCAGTTCCGTCATACAAAAAACGTATGACAATTTCTGGCCCGCGCGATTGTTGATAAAACGATTTATTTCGCGGAGTAAATCAGTTGTGAGAAGTCCTTCAGAGCGAGCGGACGTCGATTTGAAATTCGATATTTCTGTCTGTTTTATGACGAATAGCTGGGAAGAGAGGTGTTAAACTGCCACCGGAATGTAGGAATTACGTATTTTCGATTTTTTTTTTTGTTATAATCACATTTCTTTGCAACGTTCTTTAAGATGGTCCAAAAAGTGATTAATTTATTATACGGCGCAATATAAAAGACCTGCGCACTGGAAAAAAACTGACGGACGTGGTACAGATCTACAAGATTAGATCTTTGCAGGTGGTCAACAGCAAAACTAATGAATGAACGAATTATTTTTAAAATCTTAACATTTTTTGTGCCCATATAATTTACAATCTTGACGCCCCTGACTGCATATATAAGTATTACCGATCTGTGCCTATCAAAATCCATAGTTTTAGCGGCTATTTTGAATTTCTAGATATTCACACCGATTTGGTTAGAAAGCGGCGTAAGTCATGTCATGGGGGGGTGCTGAAGTCAAATTTAATGTCAACCTGAGTAATTTCGATGGTCATTTTTAATTTTGAGTTTTCTACCGATTTGGTTCAAAATCGGAATTAAAGTGTTTGGAAGTGAACTGAAATCAAATGCGAAGAATGATAACAAAGAATGTTTTTCTTCATTTCAAATTGTAGAATCTTTATCCTACTTTAAAAATATTAATTAACCTTCACCGAAAAATTACCCCTTAATTAATAATTTTTTAAAAAATAGCGAAGTTTGTTTTTTTTATTTCTCGCTATTTTTTTTTAGTGTTTAACCAATTTTGACAGTGAAGGGGTAATTTTTCGGTGAAGGTTAATTAATATTTTTTAAAGTAGGCTAAAGATTCTACAATTTGAAATGAAGAAAAATATTCTATGTTATCATAATAACATAGAATGTTTTTCTTTATTTAGAACACCTGTATTTCGGACGATATTAGGTCCTTGGAGACCAATTTGTTTTCAAATTGTACCATCTTTAGTCTACTTTAAAAACAATAGATTAACCTTTACCGAAAAATTACTCCTTCACTGTCAAAATTGACCAAAACACTAAAAAATAGCGAAAAATAACAACTTACAAAAAATTTGAATAATTTAGAACCGCTGTATCTCGGACATTATTAAGTCGTTAGAAACGTATTTGATTTCAAATTATAGCATATTTGGTCTACTTTGCTTGGGGGAGGGGCAAGGGGAAGATAGGAGACTTTTGTGAAAATACTCCCTGTTATAGGTATTATTCACCGGCAAAATATCAGTTTTTCTTATTGCCTTCATTGACTTGGTGAATTGTATTCAAGCTTATTGTGTGCGTCTGGAGTGGGTTGTAAATCATCGTTATCTACCTATGTTATATTTTACTGCTGTTTAGTATACAATATTGAAGGGCGTTTCTAAATCCCAAAAATTATCAAAAGACAAATAATTCTTATTCCCGATTAATAAAACGGATCTAATTCACATCCTCCATCTTGGTTCCCAATTCAAATGTAATAGTAGAATTACTTAACCATTAATAAAAACCAAAGCCACTAATAGAATAGCCATATAAAAAAGCATCCAATTCATTTCAACCACCTTGAATCCCCTAGTGGACAATCGAAAAACGGATTCCTTGATTCAAAATCCATGAAAATAATTCCGTGTGTCAAAAAGCTGTGCTTATAAGTATTTCTGAGCAGTTGGTCCACGTTACCCATTTCTATAATATTTCCGAAGCTAAAAAAAAGATTATGCTGTGAAGAAATAAATATGTAAATAGTAACAAAACAAATCTTTTGTAAAAGGGAGGCACTTTGTATGGCTACTGACAATAATTAATATATTATATATAAATTGAAAAAAACATATTCTCATCAGTTACCCTATCCTATTACCAACAGATGCTAAGTTAAGTCTGTCAAGCTTCTATTTATTTATTTTTATACAGCGAATAAACGAAAAAAATATAGAGCAAATGTTTTTTGTTTCGTATTGCATCAATACGCTGAACATTTTTTTAATCCGCCGTGGTCTACATTATCCACATTTCCCCAATCCTGCTGCCGGATCGCGGTGGTCCGTGGTTTTAAGTTTGAGGCCTAAAATTCCTAACGGCAGTGAATACGCGGTCTTATACTGGACCCTTAATGTGTTCGTGCAATAATAAATTATTATAAAAACACGTCAACTATTATTGCTTTATTAGGTATTTAAGAACCTCGTTCTCTTTTCCGCTAAAAATTTACATTTTTCAAAGTAAAAAAGCTATATCGATTCATACTCACATTTCGTATGCAGTGAAGTTATAAAACTAACTAAGAAGTGAGAATTGCGAAAAGTAGAAACGATTTTTTTCTATGCTGCTCTATTCCATACAAGGGTACAATGCACTTGAGCCCGGTTCCTATTCAAAACGTTCCTATAGAAAAATGATGCAATACCGAATCCGCATGCGCAGAGGACCCAATATTCGGCCATCATTTAGGATGTGCTCCGCTAGCTCAGTGCTGACCGCTAATAAAGTATCTGCTAATAAAACGTGTCAAGAGATGGCGATAATTATTTGCAATATTACACATCGCCTTGTAACTTCGCCGCTAAATATGAACTCGATTGTATTAGAACTGTAACAGTCCAAAAACTAGACTCAATAAAGTCGATTGTTCGTATTTAAAGTATTATTTTTAAATAATTCCCTAAAAATCAGGTGGGGCACATGCCTGAGTGAGTGACCTTATTGCTTAATTCTTGCTACTATCTTTCCCCGAAACCAACTTCCATGTCAAAGTTACCTTTCGCTAGAATTCGTAGGCCAAGTTCTACTTTACTCCGGGGGCTAATTTACTTCGTGGCGTTTACCGCACAAATAATACACGTCGTTGTTCTAATCGTACTCAAGTTTTAACATCAAGTCACTTAGATGTTTACGACACACGTCGAAATAAAGCTGAATTAACGGCAAGCGCAGAGTGCTTTAAAAGCTTCCCCATCAGACGCCTACTCTATTCGTATTGGCATATTATTCCTCAAGCTTAATTACTGATACGAGTATAATGTATTTACGTACGTAGAAATAACCGTTGAATCGCGATTTCCAGCAGTGTTTGCAACATTTAACCCGCCTCACGATCCCAGCCCGATCAATCATAGTGAATACGTGTGTTTCTACATTTCGTGAAACAAGCAGCTTGACAGATGCTCGGCCTCGTTCTCTGGGAATGATATAGTGTGATCTACTAAACACAGAGTGATGGCACAGCTGATGTAAATCAATATGTTATAGATAAAATCATATTCAGTATTGATAATTTCCTTGACTATTAATAAATATTGATATATATGGGAGAAATCGTATTTGTATAACAGAACACAACTAGTGCTTATTAATGGATACCGATCATCCCCTACAGTTGTAACGTCTGGTGTGCCACAGGGATCAAATCTTGGTTCCCTGTTTTTTTTACAGTAACTCCACATAAGAGGTCCTGAGGGAAATAATTTCCTTTAAGGCCTATGGTATATTTTGGGATAATATGTGGAGGGTTATGTAGAGGTCAGGACGGAGTGAACCTAGGTCTTAAAGATACCCATGTTGTAGAAGGGAGGAAACACTGAGGCCGGCAAACCATTCTACAGTGAAGCTTTTGAACACAAAACGCGTCGTAGAAGCGCCCCGTTCTCATGTGACAAGTACAAATTTTGCGCACGAAAATTTGACCTTGGCTGAAAATTAAACTGTGATTCTGAGTTTTTCGCCGATGATCTCAATTTTTTCATAAAATCACGTCTATTTCCGATCATCACCTGCTTCAAAATGACCTCGATGTACACAATGAATGGTGTATTGTCAGTGATATGCACTTGTATATATGCATATGTTGAGAAATGTTACATTTTAAACTTTACTCGAAATTGAATTATATACAACTTTTCCTGCGTTATTAATAATACCACTCTTTGGAGTGAAAGAACGAAAGAAACGGAGGAGTGAGCGCGGTTGTCCAAAGAAGCGAAGCTAGCAGTCCACAAAGGAGGCAACCCTGATGTATGGCAGTGAGGCATGGAACTGGCAGAGGAAGGATGAAAGTGAGACTGAATGCTGTAGAAATGAGATCTCTGAGACGAATGTGTGGTAAAACCATGTATGATCGTGTGAAAAATGTTGAGATTTGTAAAGAATGCAAGGCTGATGTAAGCGTAGTGAGCAAGATTTAGAAATGGGCGCTTAGATGGTTTAGGCATGTAGAGCGAATTAACGAAGAGAGGAGTGTAAGGAGAATATATGACGCGAATGTGAATGGAAGAAGAAGCCGGGGACGCCCGAAGTAGACATGGCACGATCAAGTGAATCAAATACTCGAGTCGGGTCATATCAGAAGTCGGAATAACAGAAGAGAATGTATGAGGCGTTGTATGAATGTGAATTAAGCAAGAAGTGTATACCAAGATCGAGTTGTTTGTCGGTCCGTTCTCTCTGCCTACCCCTGCAGGGAAACGGCGTGATGGTTGGTTAGTTTAGTTAGTTACTCTTAAAAAAGTATCTACCATAAGCGATCTAGGAATCACTTTCGATTCTAAATTCATATTCGACGTACACATTAACGACATTAGGTGTAAATCATTAAAAGTGATGGGATTTATTCACAGAATATGTAAACCATTCAAGGACTGTCAATCAATTCTAACCCTTTACAGCGCCTTAATTGGAAGTAAACTGGAATACGGAAGTTCTATTTGGAATCCTCATGGTTAGAAATATAAAAACATTGTCGAATCTGTTAAAAAAATACAAGAAATTTATCTTTTAAATGTGGTTTACGTGATCATCTTAGATCATAGAACGTAAGTCTTGAATACTTCAACAGTAATTCACTTAAAATTACAAAACTTATTATATTTATACAAAATAATTCGCGGTCACCTCGATACTACATTATTTGTTAGCAGTATTGAAATTAATGTACCCATTCCTATTGTTTAAGTCGTCATAGCACATTCCACTTGAAAAGATGCAGAAACAATATTGCCTACTTTAGTCCTCTGTCTCAAATGTGTCGACTGTATAATAAGATAGAGTACATACAAATAATATTGCCTACTTTAGTCCTCTGTCTCAAATGTGTCGACTGTATAATAAGATAGAGTACATACAAATAATATTGCCTACTTTAGTCCTCTGTCTCAAATGTGTCGACTGTATAATAAGATAGAGTACATACAAATAATATTGCCTACTTTAGTCCTCTGTCTCAAATGTGTCGACTGTATAATAAGATAGAGTACATACAAATAATATTGCCTACTTTAGTCCTCTGTCTCAAATGTGTCGACTGTATAATAAGATAGAGTACATACAAATAATATTGCCTACTTTAGTCCTCTGTCTCAAATGTGTCGTCTGTATAATAAGATAGAGTATGCTAATGTAGACATAGCACATCCCACCTGAATACATACAAATAATATTGCCTACTTTATTCCTCTGTCTCGTATGTGTAATAAGATAGAGTATGCTAATGTAGACATTTTTGTCGATATTTTGTAGTTTAAAAAAAAGTTCCGTTATTACTTAAAAATATGTAACAATGATTGGGCTAATTATATTATGCATCACTTGATCCTTCTTTGTGTCTTTTTTTTATAACCGGATTGTTCTCACATAAGTGTGAACATCTCTAAAAAAACCCAGTATAATTAGTAAAATAGTGAAAATTACTTTGTAATCACCACTTTATTAATATATACATATAAACATGTTTCGAAAGCGATGCTTTCCTCATCAGGAATATATAGAATATTAAAAAATAATAATGACAAGTATAGACAAATGATAAACATAAACAAAAATTGATTAAAGTAGGTAAGTAATCAAACAAAAATTATTATAAAAATAACAGTTAACAAATAATAACAAATTTATATTAAAAATTAAAATTATTTTTATTATTAATATTAATATGAAAATAAATTCAAGAGATAGCTATTTTTTTATATTTGATTAATAATTATATTTAATTGGCTATTAACACTTTTTTTATTTATTCACAACGCTTTCGAAACATGTTGATATGTATATATTAATAAAGTGGTGATTACAAAGCAAATTTTAATTAATTTATTAATAATAACGCCACAGAGTGAATACCAATCTTCACAAGAAATTATTAATAAATTAATATTGTACAGTATTGTTTTATATTTATTACAATTATTTACCCAGTAATCGTGGATTCATAGTCACACTGGCTTCGGTTAGCAGAGAGCAGTTGGGACTCTTGTACGGTAAGCACATTTAAAAATGAAAAAAAAAAAATTGGCAAACACTAAAAGGTTCATTGACATGTATTTTTTGTCAGAGATAGATGTGATTCTTAGTACTAAAGAATTTTTGTTGTTGTTGAATAGTCGAATTACATAACAAACTCCTGAATTTACAATGTTTTTATTATTGGTATTGTTATAATTTTGATAACATTTGGACGATGGAAAATATTTCTAAATTAGGATCTGATAATTATCTTCAATTAAAGTAAAATCAATTTGTGCCATCATCTTCAATTAAATACTTTGTATCTTGACGATTAAACCGTTGGTTCCGAAACATGTTAAGTATTTATTAAAAAGTTGGTTTTACAAAATAACTACTTCAATCATTTAATTGATAATTATTATGTTCGATTTCGCATAGCAACAGTAAGTACTGAAGTAATTTCTTGATTTTACATTAAAGTGCAAATATATTATATAATTGGAATCAGAATTAGGTAGGTACCTACTCTGCTTCAATATTGAAATCATTTCCATTATACATTGGTTCATACTACTATTTCCAAATATTTACAGTGTTAACAATTAATTTTAATTGGACGATGAAATGTAAAACAAAATCTTATATTCACCTAGAACCTTCATACATCCGTGCCTAGAACGCGATAATGGTAATATTAAATTAAATTTGTACTAAAAATTATTACTTTTAAACCTTTTTTAGAATAGGGTGAAAAATTTGACGCCGAGACTTACGGCCGTTCTTCCCAACTTTTCGAATGATCAATCTGAGGTACCGATCAGCCAATTGTTTTATCCAGTATTACATTTTTTATCCTAAATTGTCCATGGAGGTGTTGCCCACTATAAAATAGTATCCGCCCACTTTCGTACATGATAAAATAGTAGCCGCCCACTTTTAAGACAATAGAGTAACGTCAAAGTAAAAACTTTCAATGTAAAATTAACATAGACGAGTTAATATTGAATTTATTGTGAATATATATCGATCATACGAAAAGTTGGAAAGAACTAAATACTAAATACTGGGGTAGATAGTCTAACGGGCAAAATCGGCAGATTGTTTATTTCGCAAAACCGAAATTGAAGGAAGGAAAGTAACAAGATGAATAAAGATTGGTCTGTCTCGCGCTCAAGCCCTGTAACAACGTAATGCGTAAAAATGTATGTGAATATTTTCACTAGAACATAATATTTTAAGAAATTCTTTGATTAAATTGCACATTTCGGATATTTTAGCATGTGAATAGCACACAAAAGTATTACTGCGTCGAGCCAGTGAGACTTTAGTTCCCCAATGGGGTAATGTTCTGTGGTGGAATGATATAATAAAGAGGAAGGGTTGAGATAATATTGTAGAATGAAATAATAACGGAGTGTTTTGTATTTTCTCAGGGCGGCATGAGAGGGGATGCGCGGCTGGGCGCGGTCTGCGGGCTGCTGCTCTTGTCCCTAGTCACCTTCTCACAAGCTGGTAAGTCATTTTCTACTGTATATTATTGTCAATAATTTAACAGTGCAACTAGCTTATAGTCTGTTAATAATAGTCGAGAAAAACGAAACAGCCTCGTCGTTCTTAATCATGTCTGATTTTTAAAAAATCCTACCGTCGTTAAATTTTAACTTCTCTTCAATTTATTGTAAAAAGCCATTTTCTGAAGCCTCCGGAAGTTGTTTAGTTTCGGTTTCCTCCTTATTTTTTTTATGTAAACTCAGTTATTGCTAAACATTATCCGACTCCTGTCTTAAAATGTTGCTATTTTAGCCCTGTTATTGTGAATGTATTCTTTTTGTACCGCTTGTATATAATGTATAATATTTTGTAATTTTATTAGATGAATATGTACCCAACGAGTACTGTAGGAGTACTATTAAGAATAAGTAAGAATGTATGAATAGAATATGAAAAGAGCATCGTAGAAATACCACTGAATGGAGTAAGTTTATCAACATTCTTGAAGTGAAATAACACAAAACTGCGCCATATAAAAGTTACGTTATTATTATTATGATTATTATTACGACCAAAATGGATCGAAAGAAAACTCAAGTGTACGGAAGCAATCTTCCGAACAAGTCTGGCATTAACAAAACTACAGTAATATACTCGTAGATGTTATTTTAACAAAGATACTTAATACCTCTGTGTAGGTTCCCCTAGCGAAGCTTTCATTAAGCATAAAAACAACCACTAAAAGGGATCAAAACGAACGTCAGCGTCTCAGCAATCAATTCTCCCTAAAATCAATGTTAAAATGACACGTAGCTGAACGTAGTTTAACTCACATGCACAAGTAACTAACTAACTAACTAACCATCACGCCGTTTCCCCGCAGGGGTGGGCAGAGGACGGACCTCCAAACAACTCACATGCACATGTAACTAATACAATATATTAGTTTAAAGAAAACATTAACATAAACTAATCTAACCTAACCAACCTAGTCGACTATAGCAGGAGTTGCAATAATACTGCGAGTTTCTAAACATGGCTAAATTTCCAGTGGGATGCATTTATAGGGGACGACACGAGGGGAAATGAATAAAAAGATTGAAAGAAAACATTCCCTTTGAAAAGTTTTATCTCAACAACCCTACATTTTCGGACTGATGATTCAAATAATATTTAGTTGTACGATTTGTTTTTTTTTCATACATTTTAATAGATTTTCTATGATTCTAAGATTCTCTTAATAAATTACAGAAATCGAAAATTCAAAAAATAAATATTAGGTGACCTAGCAGTGTAGCATACGAGTATTGTCAGTATTTTGATAAAGCTAAACGTGTACATACTAGCGGCCCGGGCTTCAGGCTTCCAGACTGTATTGCTATTAGAACAAAAATATTGGATTAATTTGGACAGTCCACGGGCTTTAAATGTCAATAACCTCTTTTAGAATATATGTATATATGTAAATGAGCAAAAAGGGAGAAAAATCATATGAAGCTTATATAACATTTATTTTTTGAATTTTTCATTTTCGATTTCTATAATTTATTAAGAATTAGCTGAAGTGTACCCGGCATTGGTAGTTTTTTTTAATAGTGCAGTACAGGCTTCCAGACTGTATTGCTATTAGAACAAAAATATTGGATTAATTTGGACAGTCCACGGGCTTTAAATGTCAATAACCTCTTTTAGAATATATGTATATATGTAAATGAGCAAAAAGGGAGAAAAATCATATGAAGCTTATATAACATTTATTTTTTGAATTTTTCATTTTCGATTTCTATAATTTATTAAGAATTAGCTGAAGTGTACCCGGCATTGGTCGTTTTTTTTAATAGTGTTGAAGTTGTGAATTCTTGCTAATCGTCGGGGTGTCATAATTGATTCAACAGCGAAAGTAATGCCTTCTGACGACTATTATCTGTGGATATACAGAGTGGTATATCTATGGGCTAACCTCAATACAACAGTGCGGGTTTAACGTTTTTCATACTAATTTTCAAACGTTATTTATTTATATTTTCACACATTATGAATCAATAAAAACTATAAAGCTTTTGTAGCAACAGTTTTACAGAATGGATTTCCTTGAAACTACTCTCTGAACCTTCCGGCACTACTAAGGAGAAACTGCTATTTTCTGCAAAACCGGCCGAGTAATTTTGGAAAAAATCACACAGACAAACATTCATTTTTACATATAAAGAAGATATATTTCACTAAAAATCTATTAAAATGTATGGAAAAAATAAATTTGGCCAACTCCCGCCGCTAGTTTACCGGAGCGCTGGTTTAGCATGTTGCCGTCTCAGTGTATGGAAAAAACAAATTTGGCCAACTCCCGCCGCTAGTTTACCGGAGCGCTGGTTTAGCATGTTGCCGTCTCAGTGTATGGAAAAAACAAATTTGGCCAACTCCCGCCGCTAGTTTACCGGAGCGCTGGTTTAGCATGTTGTCATCTCAGTGTATGGAAAAACCAAATTTGGCCAACTCCCGCCGCTAGTTTACCGGAGCGCTGGTTTAGCATGTTGCCGTCTCAGTGTATGGAAAAAACAAATTTGGCCAACTCCCGCCGCTAGTTTACCGGAGCGCTGGTTTAGCATGTTGCCATCTCAGTGTATGGAAAAACCAAATTTGGCCAACTCCCGCCGCTAGTTTACCGGAGCGCTGGTTTAGCATGTTGCCGTCTCAGTGTATGGAAAATGTCAGGAATTGCGCGTATTATTATATTTCCACGGTATTTGCTTACGGCAATAATTATTATTTATAGTCAAAAAGGTTCTTTCGTAATACCGTTCGTCCTTCACCTTGCTACGTATAAACGAGTTACGCTTATTCCATTAAATATTTTCTCGGAAAACAAGCCATATTATTTGACAATGTTTCCGTTCGCTTTAATAAATCCCAATTTCCACGCAGGATCAGGCGGATTCTAACGTCCCGGGCTAACCGCCAACCGCTTTAGTGGGACTTGGTAGCGGAACCTTCTGGTAAATAATGTGTTTTAAATGTAGACGTACACTAGCTGGTTCCGGGAAGAAAATATGATCCGAGTTCTAATTAAAGTAAATTAAAAAAATAATAATAATTGAGTAGATTTAAAAAAATAAAATACATATTATTTCATAATATAAAAGCATGAATTTATTTTGAACCACTTCAATTTATTAAAATAATCGTCCGGTTTCGGAAGTACCCTTCCTTCGTTAGGAATATTTTGTCTCTAGAGGATCCCCCCCATAAAAAATAGTGCCAACCCACTTTCATGCGCTATAAAATAGTAACTGCCCACTTTTAATGTAATAAAGTGGCATCAAAGTAAAAACTTTCAATGTAAAATTAACATAGATAAGTAAATATTGTATTTATTATGAATATATATCACTTGTATTAAAAACTAATACATAAACCAATATTTTATACTTCACAAACGTGTGTGTTAAAAATATGTTGAAAATAAAGTGTTAGCTTGACTTTTACTAATACTGCGAAATCACATAGCTTGAATCGTACATTTGACATTTGACGTTTCTCGTCCATGAAAAAACAAGACAAAATGTAGCTTATGGCAAGTAAAATAAGTTAGGCTCTCTTCAGTTTTATTTAAAACATACAAAAGACATGTTGACATTTGAAAATGAAAATAAATCTTTGTCATTCAATATTTGAATCACGTAAAATAGATTGTCAACTAATAATACGATGACGTTTGTTCACCCTGTTGACACTTTTTATAACCAGTCCTCTGCTGAGGGAAAAATTAATCCACAAAAATCAATATCCTAATTGATCGTAAATACGATCGAGAATTTCGTTGAGACGAGCGTATTTGTGCATTTGAACAGTGTTGAGGCAAACAGTTGCTCAGTAGGGTTGGGAAGATCATACATCAAGCATACATGAATATTTAGGTGTTGGAGTGGGAACCGACCAAAGGGTAAGGGGTTTTCTGGAGGAACAAAGCGATTCACCGGAAAAATATCAACATACTAGAAATAATATTTACAGATTTTCTAATTTCCAGTGATTATAAATTATCTAATATTT
This sequence comes from Halesus radiatus, assembly GCA_022606495.2. Taxonomy (NCBI): domain Eukaryota; kingdom Metazoa; phylum Arthropoda; class Insecta; order Trichoptera; family Limnephilidae; genus Halesus; species Halesus radiatus. The sequence continues at coordinate 65,634 of JAHDVE020005209.1, read as the reverse complement.
GCCTTTATTATTTCAGTGAACAATTTTAACCCCTGCATCTTTATTAAAAATGTGATCGGTTGAAATGAGATAGATGATTTGCAAACTCTGAAAAATTATTGTTATTTGAACATCTTAAGTGTTCCGTGATTCTGATATTTACATGGGATGACTTACCTACGTATAACGAAGGACAGTCATTGCAATAGTGGCTTAATTAATGATCCCTATCTTTAGTATTTTTTAGGATATTACCTATGGTATTTTCTGTGCAGAACGCGACTTTAATGTGGGCAGGCAAGTATTTTTTTGTTGCTAAGTGCAGGAAAGTTTGATATACTCGTACAATATTCAGCGCCATTGAAATGGATTGTTTAACCATTATTTAAAGCTATTTCTTTTGATTTTTGCTAATTCTATTTAGAAATGATCTTTTGATAGCGAGATTTCAACTAACGGAGGGAACCATTGACTGATATATATTATTTCCTCCAATAGCCAGTTCGTATAGAAAGCAATGAAACAAAAAAATGGCATGTAGTCGTTTTTATTACCAGGCAGATCTCTGAGAGTTTTTGCTGTTTCAGCACACGGGTTTTCTGCTTTGTAATAATAAGGTTTACAGATATTATTTTTCTTAACAGAGAAGAGTCGAGGGTGGGGTAACTGAAATCCCGAGCCTTGGAAAAAAAGAGTCCAAAAAAACATTAAAAATAACTACCTAAGCAAAAAAAAGTCGCAAACTAAGTGCAAAATATACGGATAAAATGGACGAGCAATTTTACTCGTTCCCGAAAGCGTTTAAACGAAAATTGCTTATTGTGGGTGTGTTTTCACATGGGCACCCCCCGGCGCCAAAATATCTCACCCCTGCACCGTTTTCAGATATTATTCTTTCCCACTCCTTTGATCACGACTTCTAACCTTTCGATTTTATTTATCATTAAAGCCTTTCGGATTTTACATACTATAACACAAAGTACAAGACATACACTATAACGTGTAAGCAATGAAGAGCCCCCACGAGCGTGTATAATAACAAAGATAAATTTCAAGAATATCTGTAAATAACAAAGCAATAATAGGCGTCTATTGAAGGTATATACAAATTGAGAGTGATAAAAAAAAATATTATTAATATAAAATAAAGTTAATAATATTTCAAATTAAATGATTTATAATATTTCTACACATCATAAATATATTTAATTACTAAATAAATCATTAAAATATCTAGATATATATGTTTAAAATATATGTAAAAATTCACGCATCGGTGCGCAAATGCGTCCACAGCCCGCAACACTATAAATAACTAAAGTGTAAAAAAAAAATTAAAAAACGTTAATATCTATTAAAAGCTTCTTACGCTTTTTAAGGTCATTTTATAGATATTTTCCAGTCCTAAAATTCATTTTATAAATATTTTCCAGTCCTAAAAATTATAAGTATTTCAATAAATACCAACTCCTCTTGTCGAACCAATCTTCTAATAAATGTAACATCAATAGAAAAGGAGCAACAAATAACCATGTAAAACTATCATCTCTATAAATAAATTTTCTAATAAAACTGTGTTCATCTGAAGCGACCTGCCAAGTAAGTATGTTTTTCTGTATCTGTTTGTACATAATTAGTTAAGAAATATTTGAACAGGTCCCTTGAGGTGATTTTTCACAAAAACGGCGCTATACAAATCATCCAATTATTATAATTATAATTTAATATTTCGTAGTAAGAGCCGATAAATAAATTTGTTATATCTGTGATATGCGATTATATATCGACGGTCCCAACGAACAATGTCGGATGTGCAAATGGTAACTTCTTATTAGAGCTATTTAACGTTTGGTTTCTACGTGGTTAGAGTTTCACGTATGCATTTTTATTGTTTTTGAGATAAAGAAATACAGTGTCGTTTGTGATATTTTGCATAACTCACTATTTATTTCATTGGAAAAACATATTCTTTCAACCACTACAGCTCTTATGCAATGTTACCAATTTATACATCCCACATTGTTCGTTGGAAAAGTCGATATATGGTATATTACCAAAGTTTTGAATTCTATGCAACGGAGTGTTAAATTGTGCGGCCGTTGCAGTATTGTTGTAATAAAACGGTAATGATAATATTGTATTTCTGGCCGGTACGTGAAGGTTTATTAATTAGCCGAATGAAATCAGGGCTGTCAATTTGATTATGTAAGATTTTAAATAAATACACTAGATCGAAAATTATTGTTCTATCACTCAAATTTTACGTTCATTAATCGTAACAGATAGGTGTAGTTTAATTGGTCTCTCGGTATATTTAATTCATAATTTATAAATAAATTCGAAAAAAAAATTATGCGAAATATAAATAATAACAAGTGTTCATCCATTTACGAAGTAGAGCATCTCTTACGCAACGAGTCGAGTGAAGAAAGCGAAGTCTGTTAAGTATTATAAAAAATAATGTTACATAAAAGTCTGTTTGATGAATTCCACGCTGTATGGAGCTAATTGAATCATATTTAATGAAGTTGCAAAAATTCAGCCTAATTGGTAAACTGAGATTGAGTTTATTAAAATATGAATACTCTGCTGATCGCTGATCGCTGATTGAAACAAACAAAAAGCACCTTTCAAGTCTTACACAATTTGTTGAATAATTTAGATACGATGATTATGGGGTCATTTTAGCTACAAGTCTTGTATTATGTGTTGTTTGTAGTGGGGGTTTTCTCTAAAGAACGTTTGCGCAGCGAATTCCCATAAAAAATATAAGAAAAGAAACAAACTTGTATTATAATTTTACAACACTTTAAATAGCGCGCCATTCAAATTCCTCGCTAAAAATCACACACGTGCGTTATGAACCCGGCACGAATGGGACTTTCTGTCCTAAGAAACAGTTCATACAAAACATATTACACCGCTACAACGAGAGGCGAGCGAACCTTGGGAATCTATAAGCAGCCCGGGTGCGCAGCGACTATGAAATTTGTTAATGCCGAATTTCTATGTAATAGCATTTGGAAGAATCAATAGATTTTTTAAGTGCTAGTTTAAAATAAGTTAACAGCCGTAGATATTACTTATTTGTTTCCGTTATTCTAAAATTTGCTATCATTGGCAATTACCTAAAAAAAACGGACATTTCTTACGTAAACCGTAATATTCGCAGTTTTTTTTTTTTTACTTTTGATATAAAATTCTTTAGCCACAGACGTTTTAATGATTCGCCGACTTTTATCTCGTTGCTGGATAAATTCCATCGCTGTCGTTATGTGTGATGTGATAAAATGTCTACCAACATAGGATTTTCTCATATCTAGGATATATTTTGGGCTGGAAAAAATATGCATTAAACTCAATACAGGCGATATTCTCTGGTTTCAGTGACATTCTGAGGAAATTCTAAGTATTTTTTTTGTTTTAATCCAAATGAGATTTTTTTCTTTCTTTATTAATATTCGATTGAACGCCCACTGAGATAGGCCACGAACCGCCACTGGTTGTTAGTGGTGTGAAACGATATTATGCCGGATACGGCAACGAACATACATTTATTAGAAAGTTTTTTTAGGAGTCTTTTTGAGAGATATTTTTCTCAGAAAATATATAGCCGTAGAGTCTTTTTGGGAGATATTATTATATAAACACACGCTCTTTATTGAAATTTAAGAGTTTACCATGCATATTTAAGAAAAAATATCATTTATAATCAAAAATACTAGAGGGGTTAACGTGAATACCGCCTTTCGAACTACTACTACTAGTGGGACTATGACATCTCCATTGCGGTTTATTGTGAGTACGAAGGGAGTGGAGAAGGGAACGATATAGGGAAAAGGCAGTACCTAGCTTTTCGTATATAATCACTAAACACGGATAATTTCTTTTTTAAAAATGAATGTAAATCAAATTAAATAATGTCATTATTAACTTCTGCGAGTATTTTTCCATTCCATTCTAATTAGGGCGGGTTTTTAAAAATAATTATTTAAAATCGGTAAAACCGATTTAGTTAGAAAATAATTAAAATTCTCTATTCTGTAAAGTTTTTACGTTTATAATGTGTTTCCCCGTATTTAAATGAAAACGTTTTCTTAATTGATTTATCTAAATGTGTTATATTGTTTTGATAATGTGAACATACTGAGAAGTGGTGAATATATAATTTACCTTACTTTATTAAATAATGTTATATTAGTAACATTCGTTCGTTTATTAATTTCTAATTGTTCAAGTAAATTTAATCTAAGATCCTTTCTTTTTATATGTAAGGGTTTAATGCCGAAACAGCTGTCACAATAATAAAAACTAAAAATACTTGCAGAACGTAAACATAACATTATTAAATTTGATTCACATTTTTTTTTTTTAAATTAAATGGAGTTCTACGAAAAACACAAAAACCGGATAAAGATATATTTTACTAGAACTATGGTTGATTTTAATCAAGTATTTTAAAATATGCACGCCCTTTTCTACCCAATTCCAATATCACAGAGATAGGTTTTACCATAGTTCCTCTATTCTTTCTCCTTCCCGTCCCCGATTCCTTCCGCATCAGAATATCATTATCCAACGGACTGCGGGCATTTCGGACTATTTTTTAACCACATTTAAAAGGATTGGATAAAAATAATAAGTATAGCATTTCTACTGTTACCGCCACCACCCGAGGACATACTGTTTTTATATATAAAGGTTGCCTTGGCATAAAACTCTACCAAAGATATGGAATAATTATTTTTTTATTAAATAAATTAATTTAAAATTATTTTGCATTCACCAGTTTATTAATATATGTTTCGAACGCGATGCTTTCTTCATCATAAATATATAAATACTAAAAAAATAATAACGTAAAGTATAGACTAATGATAAACATAGAACACAATAATGTAAGAATAGACAAATTATAAACATAAACAAAAATTGATTAAAGTAGGTAAGTAATGAATCAAAAATTATTATAAAAATAACAGTTAACAAATAATAACAATTTAAATTTTTTTTTTATGTAAATCAAATTTAATAATGTTATTATTAAGTTCTGCAAGTATTTTTAGTTGTTATTATTGTGACAGCTGTTTCGGCGTTTAAGGCCATTTTCAAACAGTTTGAATTCAAGAGATAGCTATTTTTTTTTAATATTTCATTATTAATTAAATTTAATTCACTATTAACGTCTTTTCTGATTTCTAAAATTTCAAATTTGTCTAATTATAAACCGGTTGTATTTGCATGTAATGTTTTAAAAAATTTATTTATATCAAAAGAATGATTGGTTTCTAAAATATGATATGCAAATTCAGAATAGTTGTTATTATTTAAACACCTTAGGTGTTCCTTAACTCTAATACTGAAATTTCTACAAGTCTCTCCCATGTAAAAATAGTTGCAATCATTACAAATTAATTTACATACCCCCGATTTACTTAAAATATTATAAACATTTCTTCAGACGTCCTTAAATTCTTCGTCTTGTGTTAAATCTCGACAAATTTCGCCATCAATATTTCAGTCAGTTTTTTGACATTTTCCCCTATTTCCATGATTGCTCGCTTCCTTTATTTTATCTGTTATTCTCCTCCCTACAGCATCTCGTCTTACATCTCCACCGAGCTCTGGAGCAGGGGCCTTGCATGATTTATCTCGAGGCCCGCGATATCTCATTGAGAAATTGACGGGAACTGAACGCTCGGAATTGGGACGGGAAACCAACCATTGTGCAAACATAAATGGAACGGAAGGATTCTCCGGTCGCAAGTACATATTTGAAAACCTTGCATTATTCAAAGCATTTTGACGTTTTATTTTGCCGGTATTTGTAGAAAGGTTTTATGTATTTATTTCTCGTGTTCTCTGTGTTTACATCCTATATAATGTCATCATGTCATAAATAAAAACTGGGAATTTTGATTAGGGAACCGAATGCAATTAAGTATTGTTTGTACTGCCAGCATTACCTCCTCGAATATGAATCAGCATGGTGAACATTCAATCTCTTACTTTATTGTATGTGAGAAAGGCACTACAATACGAGGTGTGTTCAAAAGAAAAGGTGAATTTTGAATTTTCGCGGGCTGTGTACATTCGATTATCGATTTTTTTTGTTATGTTGGTACACATATGTTTATCATATGTTAGCATTATCAGCCATTTTTGATTAGTGGTTTGTTTTTGACAACTGGAAAGGTTAGTCACGTTTTTGTATGTTCTTCGAAATTTAATTTTGAAAAAAATGGATCAAAGAATATGTATTCAATTTTGCGTTAAAAATGGAATAAAGTGCTCCAACGCACTTAAAATGTTGACTGGCATTCGGCGAGTCTACTTTGTCTCAAAAAAGTGTTTATAAGTGGTACAAGCGCTTTACAGAAGGCCGAGAAGATGTTAATGACGATGAGCGTCCTGGAGTTGCAACCACGTCAACAAACGAAGAAAACATCGAAACAGTGAAGAAAATGATTTTGGAAAATTGTCGAATCACTATTAGGGAAGTTGCAGAGGATGTTGGCATATCAATCGGCTCATGCCATGCAATTTTCTCGGATGTTGTGGGCATCCAACGTGTGGCAGCGAAGTTTGTGCCGAAATTGCTAAATTTTGAGCAAAAGCAACATTGCATTAGTATCGCTCAGGAGTTGTTGAATGACATCAACGACGATCCAGATTTGCTCAAAGGGTCATAACTGGTGATGAAACGTGGGTATATGGTTATGACGTCGAAACCAAGGCCCAATCATCCCAATGGAAGCGGCCAGAAGAGCCAAGACCGAAAAAAGCACGTCAAGTTCGATCAAATGTGAAGGTTTTGCTCACTGTTTTCTTCGATTACAATGGCGTGGTGCATCATGAGTTCTTACCAACAGGTCGTACGGTTAATAAGGAATATTACAAAGAAGTTATGCAACGTTTGCGTGAAGAAATACGGCTCAAACGATCGGAATTGTGGAAAAACAAATCATGGATTTTCCATCACGATAATGCACCAGCTCACATATCAATGCTTGTTTGTGATTATTTGGCCAAAAACAACACCGTAATCATGCCTCAACCACCGTATTCACCAGATTTGGCTTCCTGCGACTTTTTCCTATTCCCGAAACTGAAGAGACCAATGAAAGGAAAGCGTTTTGCCACAATTGATGAGATAAAGTCAGAATGGAAGAACGAGCTGATGGCCATACCGAAAAGCGCATTCCAGAAGTGCTTCGAGGATTGGAAGAAGCGCTGATATAAGTGCATTATATCGGAGGGGGATTACTCTGAAGGGGAGAAAATGGATATTGATGAATAAATAAATACTTTTCGAAAAAATTCGAAATTCACCTTTTCTTTTGAACACACCCCGTATTTCCTTTCTCCGTATCATGTACTTAATTTATTGACGCCCTATTGGGTTTCTACATGAAATAGTAGGTAACATTATGTAAGTATAACGGTATTTTTATAATCAAGATAGCACTATATTATGTATTGTGCACTCTTATGTATTATATACATTTTTATGTCATCCGAAATATAAAAAAACACGTTTTCCACTACGTAATGCACTTGTATATTATGTATCATCAGTGGCAGTTTTCTCTAAAGAGCAATTGTGCAATGAACTACCATTAAAATATGATAACATAAGACTAAGTTGCATTGTAACATAAGCACATTGTAAACAGCGCACTGTTCAAATTCCGTGTTTATGTTAATATCTACGCGACCGAATACTACGGTCGAAGAGGAACGCGATATTCAGCGCATTCGGGCTCACGATCCCAAGCAAATACTTCATACAAAAAACCAAAACGACACAATCCCCCTGACGGTGAAATTAAATAGCCTAGGTCCAACTATTGTCAAGATTTTGAATACAATGGTTATACTCATATAAGCTGTTGTCATTCTCATCTGTAATGAAATTGCACCATAAGGGGGAATAAAAAAAAATGAAAAAAAAACTAAACTGCTGACACTTGATGGCTATTCACATAGATAAAACAATTTGCACAAAAGTACAAGCGAAAATATCACAGAAAGCGAAATATCAAAGCGAACTACCTTCCAGATTAACCTTCTCAGGGATAGAGAGTTTATCTTATTCTACGAGTATTATATAATAAAAATAATAGTTCTTTATTCCAGAAGGTATGCAGGGGTAGTGCAATGCAATACGTTCCAAAAGTGTACATAATGCAAATACATAAATAACAATAAGTACCTAAAATAATAAATAGGAGGAAAAACAAAAGAAAAATAAGATTACTTAGTAAAATATGCAAAATAAGTTCATTCACTAAGAGAGAAAAAAATGAACAAGTTAATGGTGGATATTTGACGGTATCCCGTCTCCAGAGGACCATCCAGGGAGACTCCGTCCATGCGGCCGTGGGAGCATATAAAGAAGGAAGAATGTCCTGGGCGGTGTGTGTTTGTTTTGTAAACAAATCTACAGTTTTATTCCGAGCTTGGTGAAATTTTGCACACTTGACCTTCTGGTTTCGAAAAACCCCCATCCCCCTTTCTCGCCCCTTAAAGCAGAATGTTGGTACTTCTTGAAGAAATGCTCTTTTGACGTTCAAAATAAAAGTAAAATTACCGGGTAGAGGTAATACAACTGTTCATTACCCCGGGCAACGCCGGGTACTTCACCTAGTTATTTATAAAATCTTTTAATTATCAAGTTATACCGCACATTATTGTGAGTTCTCTGTTACTTCCAGATATAAAGTTATGATGCTCTTCGTACGTTCATATGAGTAATATCATTCATAACATTTATTCACATCATGTTTACCCTCCATTACCTTAATGAGCGGGCTTAAATATAAGATTGCTATCAGCAAGCGCCGCTAGCACTTACAACACACTTTACAATTCTTTGAAATAAATTAAATAAAAGCCCTACAGAAGCAATAGGCAGCCCGCTCACTGGGTAGAGAAGATTATTTCCACCTTTATGCACCTCTAACCACAGTTGACACAGGAAGAGGGTGAAATGTTTCCTGGCACTGTACACAAACATTTTACAGTACGATACATATATATATATATATATATATATATATATATATATATGTATATATATATATATATATATATATGTAGAATAATTTTCTCGGTTTACCCGCGTAATGTAGTCCTTAGAAGGACTTTTTAACTCCTGACGTTTCGGAAATCGGATAATAAAATCTCGTCTCTGTTAAGAAGTCCGAAAGATCACATTCCACTTGAATCACATGGTATTTATAAAATACCTTGTGGAGCATGTGAAAAGGTATATATTGGACGGAGTAATAGAAAAATATCATGTAGAATCGCAGAACATAAAGTAGATGTCACCAATAAACGCTTAACGTCATCCTTAGTACAACACGTCCTTAATGAATGTCATAAAATAGATTTTGATAATACCACGACAATAGCCAGCCTTTTCAATGAAACAAGACGAATTTATCGCGAAGCCATCGAAATTCATAAACATAAAAACAATATGAATACTAGAAATGACTCAATTAGAATTCCCGACACTTGGAAAGTCATAATCGATCAAAATTCCCCGATAACATCACTTCCAAAATTATTAGAATTACCCTCAACATCCTTAAATAAAAATAACCCGGTTACTATGCGTAAACAGCCTATTAAATGCCCCACCCCTTTATCTACACGCGTTCTGCGTCCTAGACAATTAAAATGATTTGCAACCACTTAGGTTTTGACTTTTGGATTGAACGGACACGCTCAAGCGATCTGTTCAAAACAAAACTCAAGACATAAGGCCTCTGAAGATGGACAATGTGATTTGTCCGAAACGTCAGGAGTTAAAAAGTCCTTCTAAGGACTACATTACGCGGGTAAACCGAGAAAATTATTCTACATCTTACACCCGTGAAAATCTCAACCATAACATATATATATATATATATATATATATGTATCGTACTGTATATATATATATAAACGAGTATATTCACATCATGTTTTATGTGTCATATTTACATTTAAATTCACTTCGCATAAAAAACTTGACTAATTTATAATTCCTACACAAAACCATGTACCTACAATGTGACCGTAGAACGGGGTACCCCAGTATGATTTTTTTTTTCGAATATTGTAAAAAACTACCTTTGAATCAATAAATAAAAGAAAGATAAAAAAAACTCGGGTGTGATTCCTGAAGTTCACGCCGTATTTCTATAAATTATCTCCAATGTAATATCTTACAAGGTGCTACATTCAAATTTCCATGTCCCAATCTCCTGTTCAGTACACTTGCATCTTCTTCAATCCCGAACTGCTGAACTGCTCTAGTGGCTCCGGGAGGCCTATTCTGGTTCTATTTTAGGGAAAATTCCTTTTCCTCAGGCTTAAATACTTCTTGCTTAACTGTGGTTCCGGTTCTCTCGGATGACGGCTGTCAACTGTCATTCAGCAAATGACATTCATTAAAAATATCAATATTGCATAGTTCTAACAAGAAAAACTCAAATATGAATAAGTTACCAATGAGTATTTTTAGTAATTTTAATTTTACTACATAATCCTTTTTTTAGTATAGGTATCTTTAAATTACCTTTTTGTTTTCTATATTAAATAATGTAATGTGTACTACACATAAGTTGACAAAATAGATTATTTTATAGAAATGGACTAGTTGCTACAACACGGCCCAAGCTAGCATAACAAGTAGGGAACAATAAAAAGGTAATATAAATGTTAATTATACAATAAATATAAATATTATACATAAATGTAACAAACAACATTAATTATAAGTTAACAATGTTAATTGTAAGTCAACAATGTTAATTATAGGTTAACAGTGTTAATTATAAGTTTTAAAGTTAATTATAGGTTAACAATGTTAATTATAAGTTAACAATGTAACAAGTAAAACAAATGCACAACGGCAAGGGATAGCGTATATATACCACGGGGGCAAATATCACTTTTATAAGTAGTGACAGAATAAAAATGTCATTAATATCTACAGTTAAAGGGCGTATTTATGCTATTTAATAATAAAATAAAAATTGATTAAAAAGCATTATAATATAATGTAATTATTTTTAAAAGTTTTGCTTCAAAACCTGTCACTTGAACATATTTCATCAATTTGCGTTTTCAAATAATCTCTTAACAATCTATTAAAGATTTTTTTACTATGTCTCTCCAGAATTCCACAGTTAAGCTTAAAAGGAACCAGAATAGGCCTCCCGGTCAATCAATACAACATCCAGCTTCCTATTAAACAGCCTACAGTCACTGCAGCCGAAGAGACAGTCGGGTGGTTGGTTGGATTATTTGATTACCCGGCCGAGTGGACGCGCTGCTTCATACTCCACACTCGGTCTGATTGGACTCCAATCAGATCTACAAGAAATAGTCTTCACGCCCAGCACTCGCTCCGCGCTGCTCGGTGCTCTGTGCTGCTACGTTAGCCGGTAATTTATAGATTGGGCGCACTGCAAGATCAACACCAGAGATGGACTGGAAATCGAATACGGCCTCGGGAATAAATATTAACACGCTTTTCATGCAATAATTTATGTTTTATGTATGCGTGAAAGAATGTTTCGCTTAAAGGTAAAATGCTTTCCCGACTTAGAAGGGGAAAAGTAGATATTAAACAATGTGTTTCCGGCGCACATGACGAAACTTCAGGGGATGAAAATCTGTGTTAGAAAAAAATTTGCAAAAATCATATCATAGTTTGCTTTTTTTATTTGCGTCCGGTTGATAAAAATTTGAAAACGATTTTTTTTATTAAAAAACCTTTGTAACTTTTTTCCACATATTTATTTTCGACCGGACCGGTTTCACCCCATTACGGGCATCGTCAGACTGGAACAATTAAAACTAAATCTATATTATATATAGCATCGATGTCAGGAGTGAGTCCCCCTGCTTTCTAATATTGTTTTTATTTATGACTTGAAATTTGTTTTATTGCTGACGGTACTGTTTACTATTGTGATTTTTAAAACTGCTTATTACCCTCTAGAAGACGGATTACATTGTGTTTGTTTACTGAATCTATGGGTCTTTAAAAATATATATATAAAGTCATTCGTGTCAGCTTTTATTTGAACAGATTGTTATTTTTGATTTTTTTTTTTTTTCCCTGTGATTTCCGTCTTGTTTGGTAAAATTAATTTTATAGCAGTTTTTATCCTACGGGTAACTAGGTACATTTGAATGGATCTTTAAAATATTTATTTTCTATGTAAAATATTTAAAATACCGAGAAGAAGATAAAAATATCATATAAACGTAGGAGTTGTATATGCATATCTATGTTTTGTCTGTGGTAATTCTGTGTGCTCAATTCCTATCCTAATGTCAACCCGTGACTGTCAATAAATAACCTCTTCAACAAACTTAACGTTTTATTTAATATACCCGTAATGAACATTAAATGGTGTCAGGTGCGGGGTACCCACCCTTACCTTATAGATGTTTTGCGAACACGGTCTAATACGATTGACGCACAAAGCCTTTCTAACAAGTAAAACTAGGCTCAAACTACATTATTTTTTAAAGATTTTGTTAGAAAAACTTGGAACTAGTACGAATTTCAAATATATATATTTTTTAATATTAATTGGTTTCTGTGAGAATAATAACAATTATTACCGGCATCTACTTCTCAGAAAGAAAACTTTTTTTTTCCATTTAACACTTCAATTTTCACTTTTCTGACAAAATAGTATAATGCTGTGAAAGGGGGGAATTAAAATAAATACATAAGAGTATTTATCTAGAGTGGGACAGCGACTTCATAGTTTTCATATTTCTGTCTTTACATTTTTTTATTTATTTATTTAGGATTTTTATTCAAAGAAGGGCGCCAGCATTGCCGCTTCCACTTTCGCAATCGTTTCGTCACTGACCGATGGCTGTCCGGACCGGTGTTCGTCATGGACGTCTGTGCGCCCTTCTTTGAATTATTTGCACCACTTGCGAATCATTTGAACACTCATGAACGTTTCTCCATACACTTCTGTCAGTTGAGAATGAATTTCCGTCGCCGAATAGCCTTTGGCACACAAAAAACGAATCACGCAGCGTACTTCACACCTCGCGGGCGATGCGATCGGGAGCTCTATTATTTACGGCTGCCAAACCGACACTGAGCGTCGCAGCGAGTTCAGCCGGATAGGGATGTGGAGTAGGAAGACGAAGCTACGATCCAATTCCCTATTTAAAAAAAAAATAGAGACACTTATTTTACGGACAACCCTCGTAATATACCATGAGTGCATGACATTGTGAAAAAAAATCAACGTGTTTTTATATTTCGGATGACGTAAAAATCGATTAAATGGCAAAATATATAATATAGTGCATGATACAGAGAAAGAAAAGTTTTTGGATTGTAAATGAGAAAAAAAAATTATTTTAAAAATATATATTATACATCCTCCCATGCGATGCTCTTATAATCATTGCAACATTAAAAAATATAATTCATGTATCTTTTAAACATGGGTAAACTTATTTTATTTACGTTTGTTATCTATTCGTTAAATGTCAATTCAGGACTAAACATATCCGATTCAATCCAATGAAATGCATCAATTTCCCTGCGGGTGACACACAGAAGGACATTTTTGGGACACATAAGATAATGTAGGCTGCTAAAAAAACACACAAACTCCTTGGAACCGATTGAGCAGATGAATACATATATAATGTAGTTGGTTTGTTTGATAAAGGGAAACTGGAAATCCGGAGTGCTGGACCGAAAATACAGACAGGCGTTCATTCAATTGAAGAACTTCGCGTGCAAAAGGGATTTGGAGATGATTCACTATTACACTAAATTAACGACTCCAAACTCCCTTTGCTAAGGCTGCTTTTGGACAAAGACACTTACACTACCAGATACGACTAGACAAATAGAAACAGTAATTTTAAATATGAAATAAAACATTGGATTATTAAAATAGCCGTCCCATTATCGCAAACTATTGCAAAATACATACACAGTCGTGCCTATTTCAATGTTGAATCTATCTTCGTCTCCAGGCACATGCAATCCTATTTCGATTATATATTTTCTCTTACCCGGATTATAAAACTTCATTTACAACCTAACCTCTATTTATACACCTAAATTATACCACATTGCGACCTGAAAATAGTGGCATTAACCTATACATTCCGGACAGAAAAGTCTGTGCAAATTTCATGACGCCAGAGCTCACAGTTGGCGGGTTTTTGTTGAAATACACAAATAGATCTGCTTTATAGTTTGTAAAAATATCAACCCTAGGCATTTCAGGGCTTCAGGCACAAATTAAGCCACCTTCCACATAATGGACAAATTATTTTCTTGACAAATACTATATATATATTTTTTTTATTATTATTATTTGTTTTTTAAACACAGTACATATATAAGATGAGTGGTGTACAAATTACAAGGTTTTAGAAAATTATTAGAAGGATCGGTACCAATGACATGTCTCTATGTAATATCTAGGAAATGGTTATATACATTTTACCGGGCGGGACTAGTACAATGATAGGGAATGATACATGGTAAAGATAATATGAAGCCACTACGAAAATTGAATTGTAGATTAGTCGGTTAGGTTAGGGTGGGATTATCGTTTGTGTGGAGTATTATGATAAAAAGGTGAACCCTTAGAACATTGCACCCTACTAGACATTTAGAGGATTCCTAGAGTTGAGTTGGCAGTCCGCCCCTGTGATCTGGCGTGACCCAGCCCCGCCGGTAGCGCGGAGTTGTAGACCCCAATCAGACGGCTGAAGCGCTTCCGGAAAACTGAGATGCACAGCTCCTTACTGCTTGCTCCTCACGGCCGCCCCCTCCGCGGGGAGAGATCGCTCAGTCAATACAAACAAACATTTCTTCAATAAATGTATAATAATTATCTTGTTGTATCATTATTAATAAAATTAATAAGTACTTTGATTACACCACTGCACTGTTAAATACATACATATATATACATATCAACATGTTTCGGAAGCCAAGCTTCCCTCCAACAGTATACAAAGAATACTAAAAGATCATGACAAGTATAGACAAATAATAATGTAAGAATAGACAGATTACAAACGCAAACAAAAATAAATTATACGCGATGAAAGTAGGTAAGCAAAAATGTTAAAATAATAGAAAAAAATATTTTGTTAAAAAAATATAAAATAATAAATTTAAAAGGGAAATTATATATTTTTCTTAATATAAATAAAATCAAGAGAATAACAAGGCATAAAAAATAAAATAATAATAGTTATTATTATTAAAATTTATATTAATAAATTCTAAATATAGGTATTAATGCGAAAATAAATTTAAGAGACAGCTATTTAAAAATATATATATACGATTATTAATAATATTTACTTTACTATTAACACTTTTTCTAATTTCTACAATTAATTATGTTTCTATGTTTATTATTTGACAATATTTTTTAGTATACTGTGTATCCTGAAACATGTTGATATTTATATATTAACCGTTAGAGTGTGGCCCAGCGCCATCGCGCTCTAAGCTTTAGTTACGTAAATTGCGAAGCAGCGCTATAGAGCCGCAATTTTCAGTGTGCTTTTTGTCGTCCTCGGGAGAGCACGTGTTCAATTTGAGGGTGGTATAGTGCGGTTGGCGCGTGTCTTTATAACTGTATTTAACCTGTTAAAATAAATACACTTTAAAGGGTATCGATATTTTTCACCATGTCGGAAATGAATTCTATTTCGGATGATCGTAATGTATCAAATTACAGCGGCACTACGGACGACGAGACCTTTGTTCCCATAAATGAATGTGTGTAGCAAAACAAATGAGATAAGGTAATCCAATCTCATATGCTCTCGCTGTAACAAGGGACTACATGGACCACGGGAAAACACAATTGTGAAATAATCTGTGAAATCTAAAAAGTGAAATAAACTTGTATTTTTGTATTTTTTAATATTTTATGTAGTTGTAAATGTGTAGTTTGTTTTATTTTATTAATTAGAACTATAATATTTGTAAAATTTCATTCTTTACTTGTATAATTAAAAAAAAAATATATAATAAAATTGGTTGATATTTGTCCAAGTTATTGCATTTTTATTGGAATACCATACTTTTTTTAAATTTAAAAACACAGAATATCTGCAGTAATTTATATACGCAAAATAAGCATAGCACTAAAACGGTTAAACAGTGGTGTAAACAAAGAATTTCTTATTAATTTTATAAACAAACATTTGTTCACAAAGTTTTATTACGCGGGAGGAGATTTCCGAATCACCACACATACGTACATTATTAATTGTATTTGTTTGTAATTCGTAGAACTCCAATTATTTTTTTTTCAATTAAAAATTAATAAACGAACGAATGATCCCATCATAACATGAATTAATAAAGCATGGAAAATTATTTATCACCACTTCTCAGTATGTTCACATTATCAAAACAACATTACACATTTAAATAAATCAATTAACGAAACATGGTCATTTAAATACGGGGAAACACATTATATATGTAAAAACCTCACAGAATAGAGAATTTTTATTATTTTCTAAATAAATCGGTTTTACCGATAATTATTTTTAAAAACCCGTTCATATTAGAATTGGGTGGGAGTAAATAAAATCATATAAATAAGACGTCACAGTGTCGATTGACGGCACTTTGAAAACGGCCTTGAACGCCGAAACAGCTGTCACGATAGTAAAAACTAAAAATACTTGCAGAACTTAATAATAATATTATTAAATTTGGTTTACATTAAATTTAAGAAAAAAAAAAACACCGCATACATTTTGATGGACATTTTACTTCTATACTCGTATACACAGTTTATATGTACATACATTAGAAAAGTACAAGTAATACATATAATATTCCTAACCTGACATAAAATATGAGAGTGGAGTGTAAAGTAATCAAAGTGTAAAGAACACCTCACTAGGAGAACACCTCAGTGTGCTGAGGTGTTTGCGTGTTATAGGTGAAGTGTTATTGTGTGTTAGATAAGTAGCCGTTTTAGAAGATCATAATAATATTAATAGACATACTAACAATGAAGTGAAAAGAAGGGGATGCTACATGAACAGAATTTAATGAAGCAATTTAGAAGACATACGAGTATGAAGGAAAAATATATAAAAGATAATTAGTAAGCATTTATAAATATTACCAATTTATTTATATAGTAATAATTCCTTTTAAGGTAGATCGATTATACTATATAAATACTAATTATTTTGCGTTATGTTTACTTAGGGGTAATCAGGTTTTGGAAAAACTGTGTGCCTTTAATTTAGATCCAGTCTGAGATCTGTTCCTATTTTTATTTTTTGTGTATTATCTGCCGGTTGATTCAATGATGTAGTTATACAGTTTAATGGTGTAGTACAATAATATTTCTCCGTGGGTGGTGTGCGCCTATTCTTCCGCAAGGGGGGGGGGGCGCCACTGATTAAGGGTTAGGGTAGTTGAAGACCAGAAGGCTTATTCCGGTTTTTTTAAGGAAAATTCCTTATCCTTTTCCTTAGACTTAAAGAGATTTAGCTTAAGTGCGTTTCCAATTGCATGTCAATGACAATACATTTGTTTGCGAGTTTGTGGTTTAATTAACATGGTATTAATACAAAAAGGATAGGTTCGTCGCACATATTTAACACATGTAGTTTATTATAACTTACTTTATGAGTGTGGTTTATTATATAATACTTTTATCTGACATTTCGGGCTTTTGGCATAGGTGTACTCGTACTTTACAAACATGGCTATTTCGTTGATTCGGTTAATTTAATAGCATTCATAATGATAAGTTTTTCTTTTGTTAAAACTACGCAAATATCAATATTTCTAAAGAGTGTCGTTCGCTGAATGACAGCTGTCATTCGAGAAAACCGCAGTTAAGCGAGAATTCTTTAAGCTTAAGGAAGGGGATAAGGAATTTTCCTTAAAGAGCCTAATAAGCAAGGTTATAAGTGCCATCTCCCTCAATTTATTATGAAAGAAATGATTGGGGGGAAATGTGGAATTGAAAGGCAGCATTTAAAGAAGTCGGGGAAGTGAAGTGGGGTGAATGCCCTGTATTTCCCGCCTTCTGCAGAAGGTCGCAGAACGAAATACGAAGAACTGACGGAAAAGAATTTCATTTAAGCACAATTATTATTATTACCGCAGAATAATAAAAAATGAGGTAATAATATAAAAAGTATTTCTTGAACAGAAAATCAATTTCATTAGCCTGCGTGGAGCCGTGGAAGTCGAAAGGGTTTAAGTAAATAGGCGACATCAGTTTTCTTTAAAATCGGTATAGATCGCACTTCCGGGGATTTTTTTTTCAATTTAATTCTACATTCCTTTTAAAAATTTACATTTTAAGGCATTTTTAAAGATATTATTAGATACGATAGGATGTACAACATCCAAAATAATTAAAATTAAAAGTAAGAAAGCAGACATACAAAATCTTGGTAAATTGCATACAGCACATACTGGTATTATACAAGTAGTAACAAAGCTTTATGTTTAAACGCAACTTCATTGATGCTAAATATGTCCATATCCGAAGTGATTCTATTTAACAGCAAGATTGCCCTCCCCACCGGCATGACCATTGGCAAGTTGGTCTTGCAAGCCGGGAGATAAAATAGTCTATGCTGTCGGTGATGGAGATAATCATCGGGAACATAGAAAATAATGCATCTCCAGTCTTTTACTGAAGATTTACACCCATTGCAGATTTCAAAAAAATCGTACATACACATTCAAAATATCTGTCGCTTAATGTTATTTTCCATATTTGCAGGTCCTGTCAACAGGTCCAGCCGTATGCTGGAAGCAGATCCACAAAGACAAGTGACTGAGCAGACAAACGATGGAATCCAAGACCCCAACGACTCTAATGTGCCAAGAGGAGGTGAGGATTAATAATTTATGCGCATTTAACTCATTCGTTACAAAACTAATCCTTGAATGGCTCAAGCTAGCTAACAACATCCTGAGAATCCGAATATGACTTTTTCCTTCCTTTTTTCCTCATTCGTCGAGCTTTTGTGTCGCCACGCGATATTCCCAATGATGCAATCGCTTATAAAAACGAAATGCGTCAAAGAGCGACAAGGCGAGCAGTTCACAACAAAGGACACAATCTTCTGATATGAACCCTGATGTATGGCAGTTGGCAGTGAGACCAGTGAGTCATGGAACTGGCAAGGAAGGATGAAAGTATTCCTGCTGAATGCGGTAGAAATGCGATCCCTGTGTGATAAAACCACGTAGACCGAATTACGACTGTGGAGATCCGAAAAAAAAACAAGGTCGGTGTAGAGAACGAAATTAAGAAGGGAACGATTAGATGGTGTGGACATGTGAAGCAGATGGACCGAGAAAAAAAATGAAGAGAATAAATGACAACCAAGTGAAAGGAAAAATAAGGCAGAGACGCCTCAAAAAGACATGGCGCGATTAAGTGAATCAAATAATGTTCGATTAATTAAATGAAGCAAGGAATACATAGTCCTGTCAGTAGGGGTTTTTGGCTTGGAAAATGTGGGGTTAAAGATATTTTGATTTATATTGATAAAAAAATCTCATTTTCGACCTTGGGTGACCTTGGCATTAGCAGCCATCTTGGATGAAAGGTACCAACAATTGTCTTTTAAAATAATTCCTTTACGGTAGATAGATCCTACGACAAAATATATAATCGCCGCTGTAATTCGTTATACATTACACTCACAAAAAAATTTCTAAAGATAAGCAACTTTATCTTCTCTTACTTTGTCTTAAACACATTTGTCGTAGGATGGTTGATCCTTTGAGGAAATATTTTGAAAAAAACAATTTTTGACACTTTCTATCAAATTCCGGCAAATGCCAAGGTCACCGAAGGTCGAAAACATTTATAATATAAAACCAAAATATCTTACACCCCACCTTTTGCAAGGAAAGGGACATTTTTATATCTCTACTTACTGGACTAAATGCTAAGACAGAGTTGTGTGACGTTTTAGCAACTACCCTTGCGGGGAATGGCGTGGTGGTTAGTTAATCAGTTTTACAGACTCTGGCAGCTCTAGGAAAATATTAGATTGCGAGTCGTCTGCGATAATCGCGAGCATTTTGACTCATTTCCTTGCGGTTTTCGGGGAATTAAAGTGCAGGCTCCGCCTCGCAGCCCAATATCACTGAGTCAATATTGACACGGAGCTGTCGGAGCCGACATACACTTGTGTCCTGTTGTGGACATTCGGTCTCCAGATTGGTGCATTCAAATTGAGCAATCAAATTACATGAATGGATTTATGTAACCGAGCACACCCGAATTACGCCGCCCTGAGCAGGAAGCCGACGTGCCGACGCATATCTAATGCTAAACACATTATTTAATTCACACCGGACTCAGGGTCATGCTCATGAGACTGCAAGGCAACTCATTATGGAAAATAGCCAATCATTCATAATGGCCACAGCGTGGTGTCCTCGCTTTACCGTACAAATAATGAAAGAATGCCAAGTATTTTTAGGATTATCTTGACCTAGCACTCGCAAATATGTGCCGAATTTTTTAGCACTTATCTTCTAAAACTGAGTAAATATTTTAATGAATTTCTGTCGCGTTATTTCCCGAATTTCTTTCTCCCAGAAACGTGGAAATGAATAAGAATGCCCATTACTCTAGAAGTGTTCGGAACCAAACCCTCGCTACTCCTTTTGGATAAAATTCCAGATGAAACTTGTACATGTACTCAAGACATCACCAGAATGACTTGCGTATAGAATTCTATCGAAAATTAGTTATACGGAATCAACATCATCTAAGTAAGGAAGATCATTCGGAGTGCAATAATACGCGGAACAAGGAAAATCAATGAGTCAAATACGTCAAGCAACTCGTGTGATTGTACCAATATTATGTTTGGTTTGGAATCATTAATCTATGTCCCCTGCCCCGGCAACACATCTCGAGCCAGCCCTGCTTAGGTTAATTCCCAGCAACTAGATTTACTATGATATCAAGTTCATCTACCCATTTCACAATAGGAAAAGTTTCAACAGTTTAATAGATAGACAAAGTAGGCTATCTTATACTCGTATGGAACAAGAAATGTATGAGTTACAACGTCACAATATGACCGTACTCCAGTTTGATCAAGAAGATTTAATTCTCTGAGCATGGAATCTTGCCGTGAGAATCGTCTTGGATAAAGCTTCTGTTTACATAATACTATTTGCATATTATTTATGTACCAAAATCTTGATAAGTGAATAAGTTGGCTAATCTACATGATTTCTATCGTACTAATTTCTCTTCCGTAGCATTTTCATTCTTCTAAATTCTATTTACTTTGTAGACAGCTGCTATTATTTTTGCAATTTAAAGAAACCGAATTATGCAAATATGCGTTGAGATAAATTTTATATTACAAGAAAAATGTTGGTAAAAAATTACTGAGTATAATTAAATATGGGAGAGGATGGATCGCCACACAACCGTCTCGGCACACCCTCCTTACTTCATTCACATTCATACATCGTATCATTCTCGTGCATACTCTTATTTTGTTCTGACTCTTGACATGATTTGTTCGATACTAAATTATTTGACATTCGTAAAATGCCTGATAGCTCACCGTACTAGGCAGTGCTTGGCAGCGCACCATGCTGAGCAGTGTCTGTGTTCAGCCGATGCTGAGGGCAATGTCCATCTTCCACGATGCAATGGAAGCCCTTACAAAGCCCTGCATTAACTGTGTTACTAATCAACCATCATTCTTCCAGCATGCACAGTTGGAGACTTAGGCCATGCGTACACAAGGCTATGCAAGTATCCGATACCCAAGTCGTGTACCCAGGCCTTGGTCTACCTGCTGGGACAGGCGGTGCCCGGTAGCTCACCGTGCTAGGCAATGCTTGGCATCGCACCATGGTGAGCAGTGTCTGTGTTCAGCCGATGCTGAGGGCAATGTCCATCTTCCACGATGCAATGGAAGCCCCTACAAAGCCCTGCATTAACTGTGTTACTAATCAACCATCATTCTTCCAGCATGCACAGTTGGAGACTTAGGCCATGCGTACACAAGGCTATGCAAGTATCCGATACCCAAGTCGTGTACCCAGGCCTTGGTCTACCTGCTGGGACAGGCGGTGCCCGGTAGCTCACCGTGCTAGGCAATGCTTGGCATCGCACCATGGTGAGCAGTGTCTGTGTTCAGCCGATGCTGAGGGCAATGTCCATCTTCCACGATGCAATGGAAGCCCCTACAAAGCCCTGCATTAACTGTGTTACTAATCAACCATCATTCTTCCAGCATGCACAGTTGGAGACTTAGGCCCTGCGTACACAAGGCTATGCAAGTATCCGATACCCAAGTCGTGTACTCACGTCGCAAGCAACTTGTCGCGCAGAGTCCGTACACAACGCTACTGAAATCTCGAGACTTGAGGATTTTATTTATCAAGATAAAACATAATAATAATGAATTGTTCGATGCCTGTCGTACTAGGAAAATTCCTGTCTCTAGACAGACGTTGGAGGTACATCCATTATATAATGCCTAGAGACAAAGATAGGTATTTTTGTCTTGACACATGCATCGTGATTAAAAAAATTACAAAAAAATATAACAACTATTGCATTTTCGCACAAACATATATAAAGTCTCGGCGACTTGAGTAGCGAAGACCTCGGTAAACTGCTCGCCGTAGACTGGCATCGCCGACGAGTCGATAAAATATCGACGACGTGTTCCTGTGTATGAACCTCCTGGCAGATGGACTGCGGTAGTCGCAAAGATACTCAAGTTTCCGAGTATCGGATACTTGCGTCATCTTGTAAGGGCCTTGGTCTACCAGCTGGGACAGGCGGTGCTCGGTATCTCATCGTGTGAGCAGTGTCTGCGTGTGACCGATGATGAGAGCAATGGTACATCCACCAGCATGCAATGAAAGTCCCTCTAAAGCCCTGCGCTAACCATGTCACTAATCTTTGAACATTATTCCAGCACGCACAGTTGGAGACTTAGTCTACCAACTGGGACATGCGGTGCCCGGTATCTCATTGTGTGAGCAGTGTCTGCGTGTGACCGATGCTGAGAGCAATGGTACATCCACCAGCGTGCAATGAAAGTCCCTATAAAGCCCTGCGCTAACCATGTCACTAATCTTTGAACATTCTTCCAGCATGCACAGTTGGA
Source organism: Halesus radiatus (assembly GCA_022606495.2). Classification (NCBI taxonomy): domain Eukaryota; kingdom Metazoa; phylum Arthropoda; class Insecta; order Trichoptera; family Limnephilidae; genus Halesus; species Halesus radiatus. The sequence goes on along the minus strand of JAHDVE020005209.1, from coordinate 42,462 downwards.
GACTTAGTCTACCAACTGGGACAGGTGGTGCCCGGTAGCTCGCCATGTGAGCAGTGTCTGTGTTTGGTCGATGCGGAGAGCAATGGTCCATCCGCCAGCGTGCAGTGCAAGCCCCTGCAGTGCGAGATCAAGGCGGGCTGCAAGGCCCTGCATCGTGCCGATTCATGCTGTCCGCTTTATCAATGTGGTGAGCTGATTATTATTTTATCGATATTTGAAATAAATAAATGTCTATATATAAAAGCAAAAAGTTGTATAGGTAATTCAGAAGCATTTTAAATTAGAAAATCCCTAAATATTAATTATTGTATAACCAAGTAAATTTATCTTACAGTCCTATTTCAGATATTGTTCCGGTGAAACGCTCTGTTCCTCCTGAAAACCTCTAATTACTCTTTCCCCCTTGGTCGCCTCCCTCTCCAACACCTAAATATTTATGTATGCCTGTCATTATTTTTAATCTTATATTAGTTTTAATATTGTCCTGACGAAGGAAGGGTAATTCCGAAGCCGGTCGATCAATATATTAAATTGAAGCGGTTTAAAACAAATGTATGTGTTTATATTATAATTATGGCAAACCACAAAGTAAATGCTTTTTACGAATATGATATACGAGTATGTATATATATAAATTTTATAATACTTTAATTATGACTTTGAATTAAAATTACCTCCTCTTCGCTGTGTTCAATTCACTCAACTTTTGCGTATCTATCTCTCCTAAGTATTCTACAGTACTTCCCAAAAGCATCACTTTTTTCTACAGTTTTTGGTTTAGAATAAAGTTCATCGAGCCTGAGATTTGCCACAGATACTCGAGCCTTTATTTGTTAATATGGCCAATAAATAAATTCCCGAATTAAAAATAAGTAGGTACATATTATAACATGATAATGATGCAGAAAGATTAAATTATTGAACTTCACGGAAACAACTGTTTGCGTTTTTAAAAAGCGAGTAGGTACAAGAATTTGACAAACTCTGTACGTATATATATGGTGTCACGAATCTACGACTCCACTGTACCGGCCCTTCGCAGGCGTAGCCGGGTATAAACGATGTAACTCGCAAGAATTTACTCAAAGGACCAGCTCCCAAAATTATGTCATTAGTATCGACAATTATCTGAAACAAATTCGACACTTGCTTAAACTCGATGGACAGTATCCTCAATATATATAATTTGAGCCTGTGGGACATGAGATAAGACAGACCAAATTGGAAAAAGATATTGAAAGGAACTTACCCCGATTACAGCTTCTTTACTTCTGCGATTCTCCCATACAATCACCTCAATATGTCACTTCCGCTCAATCCGAAATTTCAATTGCAACTGGCATTCGGCAGGTAGTTATTTCCAAGGACATATTAGGTGGGTAGGAAGGGATTTAATTTCAGAGGTTTACTATTCATCGTTATTAAGCAAGTGCCTACATGAGTCCCTTATCAATATGGCGCGACCAATATCTTTAAATACATACTCGCTAAACTTAGAATGATTGCATCTGTCTTGACAAATTGTTTAAAATTAATTTCAGAATGTGAGCGAAATGGTACTATCTTCTCTAACGGTCAGAAGCTGGTGGACCAGGAAAATCCGTGCCAGGCGTGTTTCTGCCAGGGCGGGGAGATCATCTGCAACGAAATCGCCTGCTTTCGGAGAGATGACTGCGAACCCCGATACGTGGCTGGCCGCTGCTGCCCCGAATACGACCATTGCCCGCCTAGCGGTAATCAACTATTTCTTTATCAATACTTATAAATACATTAAAATCCTAGCATCCTTATTGCCTCTGTACTGATGTAACGTAAACAAATTTATAATTACTTTATTTTTCGGTTTCAGATAAGGACAAAGAGAATCACTTTCATCCAAAACCAGAAAACAACAGTGTCAACACTACTCCTGTGAAGAAAACGCTTCCGACTAAAAATTCAAACAATCCCAACACTCCCGGGTCATCGAATAAAGGCAAACCTTGGTCTTCTGCACCACAATACAACATCAAAGAAGTAATTCCACCACTCAATAATGAAATACGTATTATGGAAGTTTTGCCTATGAAAAAGCACTTGCCTACAACAGAACCTTCTTGGGAAGTTTATTACGCAGACTCTAACCCGCTCAAACAATCTGGGAAGGTTACAGATGTTCCAGAAGAAACAAATACAAATGAAGATGCAAACCAGCCTCCTCCAGTGTTGAGAATAGGTGATCAACTACTATTCCTCAAAGTGGGTGATCTTGTTCCCGAACATGCAGCAGGAAGTACACAGTCACCAATATTCACAGTGATTGGTGCTGAAGGGCTACAACGAGTAGTAGAAGATCCAGAAGAAGGATTTGAAAATAGAAATATCCTCTCCGAGTCAGTAAACGACACTGGAAATGACCACACTGTTTTGTCAACTGTTGAATCTGCTGTCCAAGTTCAAGTTGAAAATGATACTTCTTCAAATGGGAATAATGAAACTTCTTCAGAAGATGTACCTTTACCAGTGAAGAAGACTAAACAATATGAAGTGAGTGATAATACAACTGAGAGTTTGGATGAATTGCTTCAGGAGGCAATCTCTGATCTTTATGAAACCACTTCAAGAAGTTCATTATTTACATCAAGGATCGACAATGAAACCAGCAGTCCAAATGAATTGGTACAAAACAATATTGATTTCAATAGTAATAATAGTGAGAGCTACAATGATTCTGCCTCAACTTATGTGGAATCCTTCACTGAACTACCGCGCCCAGATGAAAATGTCATTCCAGAGTATCATTTGGAAGAAGAGCATCAACGTATCCCTATAGAGCATTTACCAGAACACAATCCTGAATATCCTCCAATTCCAGAGGATATTATGATTCTCAGCATGACCGAAGATACTCTTGAATCGGGATCATCAGAAATAGAATTCAGTGGAGCAAGTCCTGTTGAGACCGAGGACGAGAATGAAAATATTAACATTGTCAAACGTCCCGTGAGGCCATTAACATCACCATCGAAGCACTATCACGTTGATGCAAATCCAGTTAAAATTTTACCTGACATTCTGCCATTTATTAGAGAAAATCGAACTGATGACAGCAGTAATTCTACAATAGAACTGGCTCCTGAAGATTGGCTTAAGGCAACTGAACAAATTGAAACTGCCCAAATTGAATTTAACAGTCCATTGCTAACTTTAGATTCTGCACTACCAGATAGTATTTTGCGTTTCTCAAGCAAATCGAGCAATGAAGACGATGACAGCAAAGAATACATTTTTATAACCAACAATACGCAAAAGAGTATCGTCGGTGTAGCCGATTTGAATAAGTCCGACTTAACTACTGATGAACCCATCGGGCAAACAGATATTGTGGAACTAGAAGGAGAGTTTCGATCTCCCGGGGAACCTTACCTTATTCCTGAATGGGAGCGAAACGGAACTACCGAAGAACCCAGTCTAATTCTTAGTACCGAAAATGGCGATGTATATACAATTGATTCGGAAAACTTTGAAAGAGAGAAAAATCAAACAGAAGAAGAAGAAAAATTCAGCAAGCCTTCTAATAATGAATTCGATTTAGAAAATCATCAGATCCCTGAAAGCATTTCAAAATATTACAAATCATCTTCGACAGAGGTGCCCTCTTCGACTAGTGATGCCATATATTCTTCTTCAACGGAAATGCCAATATCAGCTGCATCGGATGTTACTGATAAATTGGATGACAAAGAAAAAGATAATCTGAAAATTGACAATTCATCCAATCTTACAGATGCAGTAACTATTTTTACCACAGAAATTTCCAACCCATCAACACCAGAGTCTAGTATATCTTCATCCACTGAGAATACACCAATCCAAGAGCCTTCCAGCACGGAGAAATCATTCAATATTAATGCTGAATCAGAAATTATTCGGGATCCTGAATTGACCAATTCTAATAACGATGGAATCCACCCACAAAAGCAGAAGAAAACTTCAGCTTTGATTGCTGATGTAAAAAGTGATTCAGGAAAGAAACATAACATTCTTGCAGATTTGATAAATTTGGTAGGGGATGTGGCAAACATTGGAAATCATGATGTTGAAGTTTCCACGGTCCAAAACAGTATCGAATTTTTACCTATGGGAAAAGAGAACATTATAGAATCTCTCAAGACTTCAAAGGAGTCGCCAAAGGAAACGGTAATACATTCTGACCAATCAGTTGATAATGTTGATGGTGAGTTAACCGAGTATCATTTCTCAGGAGATAAAACAGATGATGTAGAAACTCCAATGGAAAACGACAAAGTGGAATTCACAACAAAAAAAACATTAATTGATAACGATAGCGATGTTAGAAATAAGTGGAAGTCGACAGATGATATCGTCAAGGATATTGAAATTATACCCAAGGTAGAAAATAAGGTTGATAAGAAGAATCCATCTCGCGAAAAGATAATTGATGATGTCAGTAACAGAAATGCATATGATGAATCTTCGAATATACAGCCAATTGAAAAATCAGTCAAAGAAATTGCAAAAGCTGCAGAAGTAATTAAGAATGTAGTCAAAGTTACAACAAACACACCAGAAATAATCGGCAGCGTTGTTAAAGAGACTACAAAGGCACCAGAAAAAATTGAGAATATTGTCAAAGAAACCACTAAAGTTCCAGAAATAATTAGAAGTATTATTAAACAGACTACTAAAGCACCAGAAATAATCAAAAGCGTTATGATGGAAACCACAAAAACTCCCGAAATTATTACAAATATCATCAGAGAAACCATAAAGGCTCCAGAAATAATAAGGAGTATTGTGACAGTAACAACAAAACCTCCAAAAATAATTGGGAATACAGTTACAGAAACCACAAAAGCTTCAGAAATTATTACAAATTTCGTCAAAGAAACCACTGAAGCTCCAGAAATTATCAGAGAATTTGTCAAAGAAATTGCAAAGGGCCCAGAAAGAATTAGCAATACAGTCAAAGAAACTACTAAGGCTCCAGAAATTATCATCAAAGAAACCACAAAGAATCCAGAAAAAAAAAGTGAAATTTTAAAAGAAACCACTAAGGCTCAACCAGAAATAATCAGCAAAGTTATCAAAGAAATCACAAAATCTCCAGATATATCAAAAAATATTGTTAAAACTACTATAGCGCCTAAAACTGAGGATGTCATTATTTATACTACAATTCAAACAAGTACTCTTCCACCAGCAATACAAGATATAGATGAAGATATTCCAAAGAAGATTGAATTTCCCATTATCAATGCTGATCCTGAAACACTAATTTCTATTGAAAACATTGAGAACTCTACTGGAGAACAGAAGATTTCTGAGACAGAAACAGAAACGACAGAAAACAGCAACACGAGCACTGTGATGAAAGTTTCTGGGAAAAATTCTAACATGGAAGAGCAAATGAACATTTTGAATGGAAGCGAGCGGGACAAGTTAACGAAACGTGAAACGAGTTCGCAAATAACGGACGGTTCGAGCCAAATAGATGATAGTCTGATCAGCATCCTCCGAGGGTTCTTCGAGCAACATTTCACTCACTGAAGTATTTCCTTCATTCTATAGGGCAAAACTACAACACATTGAATAACCTCATCGTTTCACAAATACATATTTAGTCAGCGCTCAAAGGTCTGCATAGAAAGTTAGGAACGATCGAGGCTCCGATGTTAATTTAAGAGTTGAAACGCTTAAATGTCATAGATTTCCTATGATAGGTATTACTCTGATACTAGCAGTATTTAGCGAGACATTTAGAAATAATTTATTTATTATTAGAAACATAACTTATTTAAGATGGTTACGTAATGTACGTACTTGTTAGTTATAATCTGATTACGCTAGTCTTGGTTAGATTAATAGTGTTACAATTTCTACTGAGTGATCTGTCAGAAGCGGAATCTGGCAGTCGAGGGTATTGTGCGAGTAGAATTAATGATGATCGTGGAAAAGCAGAAGTGATTTGAAAGGCTCCGCTAGTGCATGTCTTTGCCCGTATTGCCATTGTTAATTTAGACTAGTTAATAAACTTTTATTAGTGCGATAGCTTAGTTTGATGTCTTCGACGTGGTAGTGATAACATTCAAATACATCAAATACGTATGAATCTCAATGATAAAGTAGATTAAGAGAGTATTTGCTAATATTTTGTTCTTTTTTTACACGTTAATTTTATTTAGGAATACATATAATTACATACAATATGATTTTATTACTTGGCAATATTTTTATCCTAAAGAAGTAAGCCTGATTTGTCTTTAAATTATTTTTAAAATGTTAATTTTCAACACAGCTCAATAGGTCATTATTATTGTTCTTTACTTTTTTATGTTTGATAACAGTCAATAATAATTACTGTGTAACATTTATTTTTATAATGTAAGAATGAAATTTGTCTTTGAATTTATCTTTGAATTATTGTTGTCAATTTAAATTTTAATAAAAGGTTCTTTCCCTTGCAGAAAAAATGTTATCCACAGTAAATAAATTTTAATAAAATTAATTTTTCTTTATTTATTCATCTATCGCAAGACTTTCCTTGTTGACCATTCGACCAGCGCCCTTGAGGTGATTTTTCACAAAAACGGCGCTATACAAATCATCCAATTATTATTCATCACCCAACATTATATATACTATTATACTACAGCAAAGGTTTTTTCCACTGTCTTTTCAAGTCAACCAGTGTGTTCATAGAAGTACTGTATCAAATTATAACTAGCAGTTGGAAATGATAGCTAAATGCAAAAAATATAGCGTCAACAGCAGGAATATATAATACCGAATTGCAAATATTTCTCAACGGAGTCAACGAGTCAACTAGCCAAGTACCCTATTGTTTCTAGCAGTATTGGCACAAAATAAATAAAACGGGTGAACAGTTTACACTTCGTTAACAATATTATCCGATATTTGGAATGATCTCTTCATTATGTACTTTCCTACTAGTGGTTTGTTTTGGATTTCAGTATTCCATATGACCGATACGAAGCACCAAGCGTCAAACAAATCTATTGTTGGCAAGCAAAAATTGAAGTGGTACAACGGAGCGTAATTTATCAATACTAAATAATTTCAAATGCCTACCAATGGACCAAAATCATCAACAGTTTCAACTTTCAGCGTTATTACAGGATTATTATTTATTTATTTATTTGATTATATGCCCATCTGGGCTTTTACATTGACTTTAGAACATATTATAAAGAGCTATCAAAAATTATAAATACGTAAAGTAATGAACAATTTTTTTTTTAAACGTTTAATAGTGACATAAAATAGAAAACTAAAACAATATTATAATACAAATCATTAACGGTATTGCTTTTATGTCGTTTATTATTATTAAGTGTCCGGGGAATCCCTAGTTAGAAGGGATTCCCTGATACGATTGTGATCGCAATTTATTATTTTTTATTATTGTCGACATTGCAGCCCTGCTGTATCAATCTCCTACACACTTAGTTTGGCTTGTCGCGTGTATTCTATCTGTTTTTGTTGGTTTTATTGCTTTACTACCAAAGTGCAAATTTCATTTTATTTTAGTACGTAAAACAGGCAATATGGCCAAAACTTACATACATGAATGTTTTAAAAGCAATGATAATTAATAAGTACAATAAACAACAATTATTATCTGACAAAACTTACATACATGAATGTTTTAAAGGCAATGATAATTAATAAGTACAATAAACAACAATTATTATCTGACAAAACTTACATACAAGCATGTTTTAAAGGCAATGATAATTAATAAGTACAATAAACAACAATTATTATCTGACAAAACTTACATACATGAATGTTTTAAAGGCAATGATAATTAATAAGTACAATAAACAACAATTATTATCTGACAAAAATGATACTAAAGCAAATGATAAACAAGTGAAAGATCGAAAACATATTATAAGTAGGTGTATAAACTAACTCCTTATTGTCACCTGTTCTGATGGTACACTGTTTTGGTACTTAATAAAAAGAATATACGCAAATACCAAATGAAAGTAATTGAAGTTGGATCGGCATTTATTAACAATTTATAGTATGTTGTAAGTTTTAATAGTTGGTGTTATTAGAAAGAAGTACATTTTTTTGTACTTCAGATTAGTGAAGAAAAAAAAAGAAAAAGTTTAGTAAATATATATTATTCTGGCTAAGTGAACAAAATAATTATTTGTATACTATAAAATAATAAACGTTTAGCGTGTTTGATCTGAGAATAGTTAAGAAAAGTGCTTTCACAAGTGCATAAACATAATGGCAAACAATAATCAAAGTGATGAATGGAATTATTTCCAATCCTAATAGTAATAATAATATGTGTAGGTACTAGGTACTATATAAAAAGAATATATATTTATAATAAAGTATATACATATATTTTTTATTCAAATTTTTTTTTCGTAATCATTGTCATCACCTCAAGGTTGGCCTCATTTTCAACGGTTATTCTCAACAGTTGAAAATCGCCAGCGATAATGGCATTGGCTTAGAATTGAATTTTCATCAATGTCTAGTACTAATTCATAGGACGACAGCACATTGCAAGAACACTCGCTGAGTCAACATTTACAGAATAGTTGGCGCATTATTGTAATGCTTATTTTATAAATAAATATTCGGAGATGTCCGAGTAAAACAGGAGTGTTCAACTGGCAGTCCCAAAACAGCCTGTAATGAAGCATAAAAACTATAGCCTGGTATATTGAATAAATGAGGAAATCTATTGAAAGAGGTTTTGAAAGCAACGCTGCTTATTTAAAATTTTATGCTTTGGTAATAAATCAAATATACAAATACCGCAGGCGCGGTCCGTCCGTACTTAGAGATTTAATACACATACAACGACACGACACACGGAGCAAGTCGAAATACTTATGCATTCTCAATGCTCGAATGACTATGCGTGTAAACACACAGAAGGTACAGTGTGGGTGCCATGGATACTCTGTTCTATTCCGTATCCCTAAAGTACGAACGTCAAACACTTTGGCACATGCGCATTAAGTCCTGTCTTCCAATATCTTAGAACACTGGATACGGTTTTGAGTAGAGCATCCAACGTGCAAAAATGACTTTAATGCTTATGGCCATAATGCACAGAATAACATACATATTTCGAGTTAGGTGGATTGGAGGAACGATTAGACATTTGTTTGCGTGACATATTTTTGACAGTTTGGTTTGAATAACTGAAGCCGAGACATTGAAACATTGGATATCCTTCGATTACCTATTTAATTCATTATTTAAATTAAAAAAATAATATGGATACTCCACCGATGTGTTCTAAAACTGTAAACGATAAAAGTGAATTGTGTCGTTGTATAATTGAAACATTAATGCGAAAAAGTTTTGTGTCTCCGCGTTATTCTGGATACTGGAAAACTGACTCCCATTTCGAACATGACGTCAAGAAACAAATAAGAAGGAGGGTCAAATCGAGCTCAAGTTTAAGGATTGAAAACACAGATAACTCCGTTGTGGACTTTTTTGTTATACAACATTTAAGAAATTTGGGATCTGTAATATTACAGAGCGTAAATGATTTATATAGCTAAATGGACAGACTCTTTGTATCAGAAATTGCTTCTTGTTCATGGGCTAGTTTATAGATTTGTATATTAAATTTGATAGTAGGTATATACTAATTGTCGAGCATCCCTTCCACAAAAAGTCAACGACCGCCACTGAAATACACCTCAACTTGTAATTTTTAGTAAAGATATTGATATAAACAATATAATGTCACTTACTTATGGCTTCCTTAGCACTATTTGTGCGAACCTGCAAGAAAGACATAAAAGCAATAGCAAATGTACTGATGGCGACTCGGAGGTGAATGGTAAAAGTGAAACAGAAAAATTATGAACGAGGATGCACGAGCTGCCAGAAACTCAAGTAAATGAAGTATTCCCGGACTGCTATTAAAACATGGACTGGACGCACTGTCAAACATAATAATAAAATGTAAGAGCTGTCATAAACTCAAGTAAATGAAGTATTCCCGGACTGCTATTAAAACATGGACTAGACGCACTGTCAAACACAATAATAAAATGTAATTTGATATTATCAGTCGGGAAATATACTTTCAAAGAGGTTGATGAATTAACATTTTGAAAGTGTGTTTATTTGTTTGTTTCTGAAAATAAATTAAATCCTGACAAGTCAATATTAAATGTTGGACTGTGTTTTCTGAGTGAAACAAAAATTTAAAATGAAGTAAATGTAACACGTTATAAACCACGAATATATTTTATTTTCAACAACCGGTTTCGCTTAACTCAAGCTTCATCAGGGTAAATATAATAACTGATAACTTAATAATATAATAACTGATAACTTAATAATATAATAACTGATAACTTAATAATATAATAACTGAATAACTGATAACTTAATAATATAATAACTGAATAACTGATAACTTAATAATATAATAACTGAAGTTATTATATTTACCCTAATGAAGCTTGAGTTAAGCGAAACCGGTTGGTGAAAATAAAATAAATTCGTGGTTTATAACAACGTGTTTCATTTACTTAATAAATGTCAATGTGATTGCTTCTTATGAACATAAAATCTTAAAACTTTATCAAGCTTTCAATGAATTAAAGTGCATGATTTTGCTTCTCCGGTGACTGAATAGTTGTTCCTCATACGAATAAAAAGTGTTTTACATTAATTTTGTGCGTATTAAGAAATACATGTTTTCCTGCATATATAATTAAACTATCCATTCGTGCACATATATTTAATTCAGGATACACATAAAATATAATTATTGAAGTACCATGTCATAACATGGAATATATTTTTTTTCTCAGAATATTTTTTATTTACAATGACAAATTAATAGAATATTGTTGATAATATAAACAACGAATATTATACCGCCTTCTTTAAACGTGTGTGGCAGTGTAGTAAATAAAATTAAACTTACCGATTTCGAAAACACCGTTTATTTAATATTTTGAAAACAACACCTTCGACAAGTTCAGTTCACTTTGAATTTTGACAGCAATATTGAAGTCAAACGAGTGTTGCAATTCTATAAAAACAAATCCGATGCAAATCTGCAAGTAGGTACTAAAAAGATTCGGGTTGAAAAAAGAGAACAAATTATTGAAACCTACAAAAACTTATTTTTAATAAATTACTATTACCACCATTTTAGTGTTCAGAGAAAATGAAACTCTACAAAACTAAAATATAAACGCTCTCAGACCATTGTTGTTGATTGTGCAAATATTTTCATTTTGGTTCGAGCATTTATTCAGAGATGGCAGTAGCCTCAAAAATAAATAAAAATATGTTTTCAAAATGAAACTTTTCAATTTCGAAATCGAAATATCTTGAGCTTGGAAAAAAGAAGGGAGGCTCGTGATCTTTGAGTGTCGAAAATGAAAAAAATAAAGATTTTTTTTTGTAATGTTTAAAGCGTTTTGCACACGACGAATTTAATATCAAAATATTTGTGGGCGTCTACAAGATTATTATATGTTCATGCTACACAAGGAAGTACAAAAAGTAGGCGCAATTTCTGAAGGGGCGCCGAAATTATTCCCCAAATCATTTAAAATGACCTGTAGTGTTAAAGCAGCGCCTTTGAGGTGATTTTCTCACGAAAACGGCGCTATAAAAGTAATCCATTTATTATTATGAAATAATTATGTCTTATATTACGCTGACATTACAATTCGTCTCTAGGTATCTAGGGCGCCGAAGTGGGCACTGAACGATCGTCAAAAAACGTATATAAAAAGTTTTTTGTCACGGATTTTTTTTGCAATTTGCTAAATAGTTGGTCGAGCGTGGAATCGTTTTTCTATGACTCATTTTCGTGTATTTCGGGACTTATACGCTGCGTCCCGCAGCCAACAACCAATTAGCAGTCTGGACTTTTATTCTCAGCGTTCAAATGACACAGTTAGGTATGGTACCTATTCCTGTACATATTAAATTGTCCCGGAGACTTTGCGATGACTGAATTTAGGAACTGGTTTGAAGATAGTGAACTCTGGCAACTGCTTTAGAGCTTATTATCTCATGGACGACTTTACAATCCCAAACTAGCTGGAATGGTACATATTTTCTACTGGTCTCGCGTTGTATGCAATGTTATTATGTCAAATAAATGGCGGAATGGGATATTACTAAATGTACTTTACTCATATAGATTTGATAAATCTATTTGTTCAGGGAGTAAGAAATGTATCTGATTTTTTAAATGGGGGGGGGGGGCAAATTCAGTACTGACTGCACATGGCGCGAGATATCGCGGAACCAGCTCTGTGCACGAATGAATAAATGCAAGGTAGTGTAGAAGCCTGGCTAGGTTCGGCAGGAGTGGGGGAAAGATAATTAATAATTACAAATAATATCGTTCGGCTAGCAGATCAAGGAATATAATGTAGGCCACGCATTATAGCAAATACCCTAAAATACCACCATATACACCAACAATATCACCAGGTCCTGATATTTGATCGTCACATGCTACACTGGCGCCCTCTGGCGGCCTGTGCTGTGGGAAATGATTTTTTCGTAAATTTGAATAAATTTTCCGTGAAATATATAAACCGGAAGTTGTGAAATGAAAATTAGGAAAGCTACATGTGATTTTACTCCTTTTTTGCTGATGTGTGTATTCACTTTGTGGCGTTATTATTAATAAATGAATTAAAAATTACTTTGCAATCACCATTTCATTAATATATGTATTTCCAGAGTGGAAGATACTCTCAGTATCGCCCTGGTGAAAGACCACCATTCGGAATTGAAGCGTTGCTTGAAATGGCTTTTAGCCGTGTTTAGTGACCAGATCTGAATAGCCAGGTATTTCCCCACCTTCCTCTTCCTCTTCCCCTTCTCCTTCCCCTCCCCAATATCTTCAGCCTCGCAACATTTCGCAATCGGGGATGCCATAGTCTCACTGGCTCCAGACGGTTGGGAGCAGTTGGGACTCTTGTGCGGTATACATGTAAATTTAAAAAAAAAAATATATATATATAAACTTTTTTTTTTCTTTCAAAATATGATTGGCATATTTCCAAATCATTCTTTTGATATAAATAAAGGTTTAACAATTTTACATACAAATACAATCGGTTTACAATTAGACAAATTTGAAATTTTAGAATTTATAAAAACTGTTAATATTCAATAAAATATAATTAATAATCTTATATTTTTTTACAATATCTAGCTCATGAATTTATTTTCATATTAGCATTAATAATAAAAAAAAATCTTTTTTAATTTCTAATACAAATATGTTATTCAATGTTTTATAATATTTTTTTATTAATTCCTTACCTACTTTAATCATTTTTTGTTTACGTTTATAATTTGTCTATACCTACATTATTTTGTTCTATGTATATCATTTGCCTAAACTTGACATTATTATTTTTTAGTACTCTATGTTTTCCTGATGAAGAAAGCATCGCTTTCGAAACATGTTGATATGCATATATTAATAAAGTGGTGAATATAAAGTATTTTTTAATTAATTTATTATTTACATATATTCATTTTAGGAAAATCGATAGTTTACATTTTGTCAGTTTATACAAGTGTAGTATACAAAAAAATGTATGGATTTTCTCCTTATGAAAATATGTTTTTCTAATAAAACATGATATAAAATTAAACGAAATTAAATTTATAAACAAAATAATGTAAAACAATAATATTCTGGTATACGAGTATACTAGATAATACATATTATTCACTACCTCATTCCTTTGACAATCTGTCATTTTCTATTGTACATTACGTTGTCCCAATATTTTGTATAAATGTGTAAGGTTATATTACGCCTCCCTCTTTATCTGTATATGTGCACACTATATGCATTTTTGTTTGTTTGTATTTTACTCAGACGAAACTTTAACCAAGCGACACCGATTGGTTAGTAAGTTAATGAGTAAATTAAATTAAAGTTTATGGCATATTTATACCGTTGATATTAAATAACTAAATAAGTAATATGTTATAAGACAAAGAATCTTATAAATTAGTGGTTGCAAACAAAGTCCATAAAAGACAGAACGGCGATAAAAACAGCTGTTTTTTTTAATCTTCTACTGTCCAAATAAGTAGGTGGGTACCTAAACAGTTGATTATATTTTTACCTTTGATTTTAACCCTGAAATAAATGCACATAATACAAAAAAATGTTAACTTTTTGTCAATACCGTTTTAATCATCTTCATCATTTTAATGTTTATTTTATAAGTTTAATAAAATATTACGAAACTAAGCAATTAGTTTAAATATAAGAATGTAAAAATATGTTATCTTCATGATACGTTTCACGTTACCAGTAAAGGTTTTAAAATTAATTATATCGTTTTTTCACGTGCACTATTTACTACACACTGTGCACTAGGACGCACTGAGTTCAACCACATATTTCTATTAGCGATTAGTCGTTCATGAACGAGCCGTTCATTTGTGCCGGCTCATTTTGATGAGCCGTTAGCGCACGACTCCTGGTAAACCATACCACGGCTCAGTTAAAATTTGTCTCTTTTTGGACCACCTTGGAACCACTGAAGAAAGATTGTTTATTTATTTAAATAGAAAAACATATCTCAGATGTTCGATAGTATTCTTACACATTTTTATGATGACGCATCTTTAAAAAATGTACTTTCTTGTAATTTGTTTACATAAAATCATCGTATACGTGTCTAATTTCTGCAAAGCTAAATTATGCCCACGACCGTGAGACTTGCAATTAATATTTGGTGCCATGGCGTATCAAAAAGTATTTGTTTTCAAGGGTTTACCTGTGTAGGTTGCCTGTGTAGGGAAAAGAATAATTACCGAATTTACACGCGTGTGGGCACTGTATAGTATATGAAGGGCGCCTGACAGTTTGGCATTTGGACGTTTTGTACCTACACCTGTACGTTGGGAGCTGGGATCCGTAGGAGCCGGGAGTCGTATGAACTGGGGTATGAGCTCATAAACTGGAAGTTGGCTGTTAATTTTTCCCGGCTCTTAAATGAGCCGTTGTTCAATTGAGTCGTACTTTTGAGGCATATGAAAATATTGAGCTGGTGTCGTTACTCTCGCTCTTAACAAAATAAGTCATGACCCATCTCTAATTTCTAACAAACAACATTCATACATTGAAAGATATCTTCAAATTCAAGAAATTTTAAATAATAACTAGCTGATTTTTTTTATTTATTTCCCGTTATTATAAATAGTAATGATTTAAATAACACTTAGACACTATGTATTTTCTGCCTACATTCGTAGAGTTTTCTATCTCTCTCTCTAGCACGGTAAAACAAAATGCCTGCTTTGTAATTTCGTCTGTCAATATTTAACTTGCCTATGAGTAGAAACTTTGAATATATAAATTCGCATGCAATACGTATATTTGCCAATTTAAGTCAGATATAAGATGGAGTGCCAACACTGCCGACTATTCGGGATGTATTTGATTATGGGGCTATTTCACCACATCTCAATAAGTTATCAATAAGCTCTAGTTGTAGAATTGAAATATATTTGCGTTTCACATACTACCAATATCGCTATATGTCATAAAAAGTCCGATATAACTTAACTGGACCTCGAACGGACAAATAGCGGCCATTTATCAGATTTAAAGATGGCGTCAAGCTTCAAAACACCAACACATTCTGACAGCTACTGGTGAAGTGGGCCGATTATTAAGTTTGTTGTCGATTTTAATGAGGAATTTGTCATAATTGAAGATGCAGAAGTACACGACAGGGTGAAAATGCGAAGATCACGAGTTCTAAGTGCTTCCATAAATTTGTTGGGGGTATTGGACGACGTTGACTTCAGATTGCGATTTTGACTCACGGAGAATACCGTAAATATAATGAGAAAACTTGCAAAATATTATGTTTAACATAAGCAAAGTAATCAGAAGTAGCACAACGAGCAATGACATAGAGTCAAGTGTTAGAACTCCTGGGAGGACAGTTCCAAATAAAGCAAGAGCGATAATTGTTCGCTTTAAACACGTCCATCTCAGGGATGAATTTTTAAACGATGCAAAACGGTTTAATAAAATGTTAAATAAAGCTCAACACGAACACTATATGCCTCTCTGCACCGCGTACGCCCGTCTACATCTCGGAGTATCTAACGTCCACCAATAAACATCTGCTATATCTAGCTGGGAAGACGGCTTTAGAAAAAAAACTGGCCTTTATGTCGGTTAAAGCGGGAAGAATCTACATACTACAAAATGCAGATTCACGAGCTATCCTCATAAAAAACATGACTCTTTAAATAATTACCACTTGTTTTCCAAGCAGTACTTATTTTTATTACTATGCCTCATGTTATTTCTATCTCATCTTTTCGAAATATTATCAAAATGTCTGGAGCACGTATTATATCATATTCTAACAACACCAATGCAAAACAATATCTGCCTCCATAATTCCTTGAAGTCACATAAAATCCTATATTGTAGAAACTATAGGAATTATAGAAATACACCTATATCAAAAAAACATAATTATACTATATACTAATTATACTATATATACTACATACTAATTATATACTAATTATACTATATATACTACATACTAATTATACTATATATACTACATACTAATTATATACTAATTATACTATATATACTACATACTAATTATATACTAATTATACTATATATACTAATTATACTATATATACTAATTATACTATATATACTAATTATACTATATATACTAATTATACTATATATACTATATATACTAATTATACTATATATACTATATATATATCTACAATAAGGAACTCCATTCCATTCCATTTTTTTAAAGTTCGTTTCATGGTTAAAATAATTGTTAAAGTTTCAATTTTTTAAAGCCCACCAAAACGCACGAAATCTATAGCTTGTTGGGTGTGACGTCACACGAGCTTTCGGATTAGCGATTCAATAGACGGTAATCGATATTGTATGGATTCCATCCAAAACTTCGAGAACTTTATACTCAAATTTAACTGCTTTTAATTGAAGGAAATATTGTAGAATATCAGCGTCTCGTTACTATTGTAGGTGCATTGTACCAAAGTGCAAAAATACATTCATATCCGCAACTAATTAACAATTTATCAGCGTTCAAAAAAAGTCCATGTCCAACTTTTTTAAAACCTAAACTGGAAGACTAGGGCAAATGTTGGTAACAGAAATGCGTAGTATGATACCGCCGCAAATCTGATATATCGATACCGGGTCCACAGATATTAGCGTTCTGACATTCCGAGAAATTAAACGATATCTTGGTATTCATATCTATTGAATAATGATTTGGTACGTGACAATATAAAAATATTTTGATGATTTTTATAGCGTCATTTTGGCGAAAATCACTTAACGGACGCTGTGCAAATGTTTTTTTCCCAATGCTCTTTTTTTCATTATTGAAATTTAGTACAATTTAATTTGTTGCAATATTATACGTCTCTTTTAAGCAATGCTTGTGTAGAGAAGCAGAGTGTACATATTGCGTTCAGATGGTTATATATTTACACAATAATGGTTCCTAAAGTGTCACAAGAAGATGCTTAAAATAATAATAATATTAATAAAATGGTTTACATGAATATATAATAGAGTTGGTGGTTTACTTAATAGAAAAAAGTAAAATCATAATAAAATATACGTAATGTACAATGTGACGAATCATATTTAACATATAGCATAACGGTACTAGTGGTATATTATGTTGTCTATCTTATCATTAACTATACACAGTCTATCATATCGATAATAAGTACTGGCGTTACTGACCGTGCTCGATGTATTCGATATTCATCGTTAACTAATATTAATAAATCTTTGGTATCGCCGATATTTCAATAAAAAATCGGTGTCAACAATGAAAAAAATACCTAGAAATGACAAAATATTACGAAATTTTAAACCATTATGACAGACTAATATATCAATATTAGGTAATATCACATAAGAATAGGTGTGACACAGAACTATTTCAGATATGTGTTTTCTGCGCATGCGCAGTCCGCAGAAAACTTGAAAAACAGTCCGTGACAGCAGTAGACAGGTATTAACTTGGGGTTATAGGTTGAATAAATTGAATAGTTTTGAAACATTGACGAAATGGCTTGAAATAAAAATAAATATATTATGCATTGTAAGAAATAATAGGTTTTAGGTATCATTAGAAATCCCCCGCTTCCAGAATAACTGAAGAAATAATCACCAAAGTGCCAATGACATTGTCGTATTGTGCAAAGGCGATTATTACGTATACAAATTCTTTAAAATTGGTATGAATTTTCAAGCAAAAACTTTGAAGTAGTCGCAATAAACAAACATACAATACGGGCAAAATGAACACTGTAAACAGCGAAATTATAAGCCATATAAGCAATATTAAGAGCGAAAAAAACTTATCTAGTGTATAGTCGGGTTCAAAAACCGTCTAGATCCGTCTCTGCCTATACATTGAAAATAATAAAATCATTTCAAGTCGACAATACGGTTTCCGACCACGTTTAGGTACCGAAAATGCAATTGGTAAACTGGCAAAAATCATCTCCAATAATATCGACGAAGGTAGGAAATGTATTGCGCTCTTCCTGGATCTCGCCAAAGCGTTTGACACCATATCGCATAAAATTATTTTAAAAAAACTACAGCTCATAGGTGTGCAGGGACAGCTACTTAAATGGTTAGGTAGTTATTTAGAAAACAGGAGCCAAAGAGTGAATATTAATGATATTCTAAGCGATCCAGCAAACATTAAATTTGGTGTACCACAAGGAAGTACTTTAGGGCCTATTTTATTTATATTTAAATCAATGATCTTTGTAACAGCAAGCTTGCCGATCACATCATCACTTTTGCCGATGATAAAGTCTTGTTATTTGAAGGCAAAAACTGGAAAGATGTTCATGGCAAAGCTGAAATCGGTGTAAACAAGGTCAAGCAATGGCTAGTCATTAATTTCCTTACACCAAACACTGATAAAACTAAATTTATACGTTTTAGTGCAACTCAAGCGGGACGACCAAAGGAAATACTAAACATTATTATACACTATTGCAATGATCCAACTATCTGTACTTCTATTAACTTGGAATGTGTAGGTAGTATAAAGTATCTGGGAATCATCATAGATAAATTTCTGAGATGGGACGAACAAATCAACTCAACTTCCACAAAGGTCAGAAAACTTACCTATTCATGTCTATTAGAAATATTCTCCGTGTGAACGATCTGAAACTAGTTCTATGCTATGGGAAATTCTTTACTAGAATATGCATATTTGGAATGGGGCGGATGTGCCAAAACAATATTGGATCCACTAGCGAAATCACAGAAATCACTACTAAGAGTCATTCTTAAAAAACCTTTTAGGTACCCCAGTGACGTATTATTTAAAGAGATGCGTGTTCTCGATGTAAGGCAATTATACATGAGAAAAATTATATTACCCACACAAAAACAACGTCACCACTACCCATCTATAGACCACTATCACGACACCCGTCATTCTAGAAGTAATCCAATAGTTCCACCTACTATTGTAACATCCCTTGCTCAAAGGCAATATTCATACAAAAATGTTCAACATCATACCCGATACATGGAAATCGAAAAGTGCAAATTGTTCTTCGCAAATTGGTCTACGATTGGCTTCTTGGTTTAGGGAGAGTCAAAAGCGAATATATGCTGACTGACAGTTAATTCTTAATTTTGTTTTTTTTATAATTATAAACATATACATTAGTGGCGCTTTGGCCTTATGACTATTACCATCTCATGGTTGGATTTGCTTTACTGAGTTTGTGTTGCATTGTTTGTGCTCTTTGGGAGGGGATCTTAACTGGGTTGAAGGCCCTAACCAAGGAATGGAAAGGGACAAACATGTGGTGGTAAACAATTTATTAAAGTTGCTTTTTGTACTTGCTGGACGAAATATATTTAATATGTTTTTTTTTTCTGTATCATTCTTTATATCTCTATATACTTTGTTACACTTTTTTTCTAAATGTATCTTATTACCATAATGTGGCAATACAATTTTTTTTCTTTATTCTATTTTGTATAATGGCAATTAACATAACCTAAACTGGTCAATTTGACTACCCTAAAACGGGTTTTTGTTCCCAGTTGGGCAGTCAAAGCTTTCTACTTTTTATTGTTTAGTAATGTGTGAAATAAATAAATAATCCACGACCAAATCAAATACAAAATCTGTCCAAGGAGTACCCGGTATGCGGTAGGTATCCTCTGAATATTTTCCTTTTTTTAATATACGCTCTCAACAAATATCACGGAATATTTGTACTTACTCGAATCATATTCATGTTTCAACTTGGGAGGTGGGTATGGGTCACACCACTAGCTAGCCATGTAGTTTTTGCGGGAGCATGTTTGACGTTTGTGATTCCATAGAAACAATAGACGGGATAATGACTTGAAAATACCGATGTTACCAAGCCATCTCATCAATAACTACTTGGGACTTGGGACCATATAATTTGTGGCGAAACGGTCGCCGGCTTATTGGCCTGTTATTCGTGTGATTAAAGATATTCAACGAACAAGTAACGAAGATTTTATTGAGATATAGTGAAATCACCCCTATGTGATGCAAGATTATCTAAACAGAGACTGTTTGTTTTCCGATATTATAACGGGTGGAAATTATAAAATTCCCTTCAATCGGAAAACTTGAATCCTTATCCGTGGAGTTAAAGACATTTTGCTTATCTTCGATTCCGATTACACGTCAATGATAATTCATTTTTAAAGAGTTTATGGTTAAATTATCACAGTATTATTAAAAATTATACACGTATAAAACACGCATAGTTTGTTGTTACTTACTTTACAAGTCTGATTTATTATACTTTAAATAACTTTTATCTGACATTTCGGGCTTTTGGCATACGAGTACTCGTAATTTACAAACATCGCAATTTCGTTAAATCGGCTCATTAATAACGTTTGAAGTCAATACATACGATATTGAGTTTTTCTTTTGCTAAAACTACGCAAAGGTCGATATTTTTTAAGAATGTCATTGGCTGAATGATCGCTGTCATCCGAGAGAACCGGAACCGCAGAAAACCAAATACTGTTTAAGCCTAAGGATAATCTTATTTCATTTTATTTTATTATTTTTATTGTATTCATTTCTCTATTTATGTTGTATATATTTCATGCGATATGGCAGACTGGGTTTGCACTACCCACCCAGTCCTTCTGGATTAAAACCTTAAATACATAAATAAAAATAAATAAAATAAAAATAAAATAAAATAAGGACAATTCCTTATCCTTAAAAAGAACCGGAACAAGCCCATGGGTATTTTGAGGAACACTTAAAATTCCGTTAGTCATAATTGTATCACCAAAAAGGTTAATCTACGAAACTGATCAAATTAAAACAAGAAAAAAAAATCATTTGTTTGCTACATAAAACCAAAGGTATACAATAAAAATAATAATAATGATTTATTATCTTCTTTTCTTTATAATAAATAATGATATCCTCGATGGGATTTCCCGTGCTGAGGATTTCATTTACATTATATTAAATTGATGCTTTGATGAAAAATTCTAAGGTGAGGTGTTTTAAGTGCAGTTGAATGGTTTCGGTGTTAGTCTGTATTTGGTGTTAATGTATTTTCTATTTCAAATCTCCCTATGTAACGTATCCAGTGTGTTAAATATATTATGGTTGTTGCCATTTTTAAAGGATAGTGGGATTTTGTTGTAGAGTTTAGTACCATAGTATAAGTTTTTTTTTTGTATAAATGTTGTGTTTGTGGTTCCTTGTTGTATGTGTTTTTGACCCTGGGATCTAGTGTTTCTAACATGTGTGATTGATGTTATTTCTTGTTTTTTGTATTTATGAATGAAAAGTAGTTTTGTTTTAGAGTACAATTGTTTTATTAATATAATTTTAAGTTTGTTAAAGATTTCATCAGTGCTAGTTTTTACAGGGAGTAAGTAAGTATAATTTTCATAATCAGGTCCACCCATTAAAAGTGTAATCAATAGTTAAGAAAGTGAATACAAGATATTTTTTAAAGATTTCAACAAATGTTGGGAATCCCATGTTTTGAAATCGATAGTACCAATCTTTAGGTCGACATTTTATTTTCAGTGGCCTTCAACGGCAACAGCCAACGGTGCATCTCCCATCTTCTTATCCCTTCTTCATATTGACCATCGATGCCTTGGTGGAGGCAGTGGATCTAGTGGGAAGTTCAAATCCAATTCCTTGTTTTATTTATTTCAGAGAGTCTATTAAAATAATTGATTTAAACATGAATTTTTTTACTTATTTATTCATTTCAGGGAAATTTTTTACAGTAAGAACACTTTGATTGTCCAACTGGGAACATCCCATTTTAAGACAGTCAAACTGACAAGCCTTGTTCATATTGCATAATAATATATGAGAGAACAAAAAAAAACTTCTAAAAAAAAGTATAGATACAGTATATCTTATATATTACATTTAGTACTCAATTTTAAACGCATTTTTTTCCTCATAGCACCAACCAGTACTTATCAAACACATATCTCTTTATACATAATTATTATACTTTTTTCTGGATATCTTATTTTACCATACTAGCTTTTTCCCTTTAATTTTTTTTTATAATGGCACTTAATATGAACTAAACTTGTCAATTTCACTGTCCTAAAACGAGATTTGTTCCGGTTGGGCAGTTGGGTTGTCGTAGTTGGGCAGTAAAAGCTTTCTTAAATGTTGTTGTTAAATAATGTGTATTTCAAATAAATAAATATTATTATTATTATTACAGTTAATTTAATTGAAGTGTGAAGTTGGATGTGTGATGGTTATAGAATGTATTTAATGTTTTGTATCAAAGATCGAAACATTTATCAAAGGTGGTGTTTGTTATTAAACAAGGTTGACAAATAATATATTAGGATCTTATATCTCAAAAACTCTCTCTTTCGCTTATGTACAGTACGCAGTATGTATACATAAAGGTATGTATACATACACAACATATGCATATCTGAATGTACGAGTATGATAGGTTAAAAGTAAAAGTAGAATTGAATAAGTAAAGTGTTAATAAAAATAAAAGTAAAGAATGTAATGGGTATTATGAATTAAATATACTTATTTATTATAAATTTAGTTATTTGTGGAAGTTTATTGAGGAATTATTGTGGTTAGAAATTAAATGTAACTTTAAATCAGAAAAATTATATTTTTCGACGTAGCGAGGACTTTTGAAAGGTGAGCTCTGTGGTCATGAATTATCTACCTAATACTTAATATTTTTATTTTTTAAAAGAAAGACAAACATTTCCGGATTACGAATAACCTGACAAGAAGGGGACGCTTAGATGGTATGGGCATGTAGAGTGAATGGACGAAGAAAGGAGTGTAAGGTGACACGAATGTGAATGGAAGAAGAAGTCGAAGACGCTCTAGGAAGACATGACACGATAATGTCAGAAATCAGAATAACAATAGAGAATATATGAATGTGAATAAAGCAAGAAGGGTATGCCAAGATCGAGTTATTTGGCAGTCCGTCTTCTGCCTACCCTTATGGGGAAACGGCGTGATGGTTAGTTAATTTTAATATTCCCAAGTCCCCGGCGCAGCCACCCCGCATGCTGCTACGTTTGCTACGCGACTGAATACAAAATAAGAACATTGCAACAAATATGGGTCATGTTTTGTGAAGAGGCCTCGCTTCTAATAATCTCAGTTCATATTAAAATACAATGGGGATGTATAATTTCAAGATCGTCAGATTGTTTCATGAATGAAGAGCCTCCAAATAGAAACATTTACACACATTCAATAGTTAGCGAATGTTACTTAAGTTCCCTTTTGAGGCCGCAGCTTCTCATTGAAAACTAATTTGTAATTACATGTTTTTAAAAAAATCTGCTTTTCAGCAAAAATTTTGTTAAGAATATCCTATTTTCAATATATTTTTTAAAATAATTTCGGAATTAAAATATACATAAAACAAAAATTGTTAAAATTATTATTAAATTTAAAAAAAAACGAATTTAAGTGGACTACAAATTAAACTTGAACAAAACAAATATTTAATTGCAACTTTCCCAGGCCTTTGGAAAGAATTTTTAAAATGTTTTTTGAAATATGATGCCTTTTTGTAAATACGCGAAAGATATTAAGAAAGTAATGCTAAAACAGTTTTCTCGGTATGACTGATTACGATTAATGATAAACTTAAAAATTATTTTATATTTATACGTTACCAGCTAAAGTAATCGGCTTCGCCGGGATTATGAATAGTTTGGAGTAAAGTTTTGATGTTGTGGTGTGTTACTCCTTTTCCTACCCCTACCCCTACCCAGTGATTATTATCTTATTTTGAACGTTAAGTGTGCCAAATTTCATCAAGTAATTAACTAGCTAACTAACCATCACTCCGTTTCCCCAAAAGGGTAGGAAGAAAGGACGGACCGCCAAACAACTCGATCTTGGCGTACTCTTCTTGCTTCATTCGCATTAATTTTCCCTGGTTACGAATAACCTGACAATATTTGAAAATCTCCTACTACCATCACAGTAAGCATAAGATATTGCTTGTTTCGTAATGGAGGACTTGGCCAGCCGAGGAATTGAACTCACGACGCTTGGGTGAGACCCATGGTCGAGGAGTAAGGCTCTCGACTACGAATCCGAAGGTCGGGGGTTCAAATCCCGGCGTACGCAAGTAAATTTTATTTAATTAATTTGTGTTGTTTCACAATTAATTCATTTAAAAAAATTATATATAGTATATTTGCGCACGATCCAGAGTGGAAGGTACTCTCAGTATCGCTCTGATGAAAGACCACCGTTCAGAATTGAAACGTTGCTTGAAATGGCTTTTAGCCGTTTTTGGTGACCAAATCTGAATAGCCAGGTTTTTCCCCACCTTAGTCTTTCCCTTCTTCTTCCCCTCCCCAATACCTTCAGCCTCATAACATTCCCCAATTGGGGATGCTATAGTCTCACTGGCTCCAGACGGTTGGGAGCAGTTGGGACTCTTGCGCGGTATTCATATAAAAAATAACGCAATGCCAACTCAGCGACTGAACTGATTCATACAACGTCTCATACATTCTCTTCTGTTATTCCGACTTCTGATTTACTTGATCGTGCTATGTCTTCCTCGACCGTCTCCGGCTTCTTCTTCCATTCGTATTCGCCTCATATATTATCTTAACACTGCTTTCATCGTCCATCCGCTCTACATGCCCAAATCATCGAATATCATCAATACGTACCAAAATTCCGCTTTAATGGATGGGAAAGGGGGAAGGGGGTGGTTTATCGAAATCTCTTGTATTGTGGAGGTGAAGTGTGCAAACTTTCATCAAGCTCGGATAAAACTGTAGGTTTGCATAGAAAACAATAGAAGAAGATATGTATATAAATCCGCAGGTTACGCACTACTGCTTAAAATTAATAAATATATGTATTTATTATTTGATCAATATCAAATTAATCTTATTTATTGTTCCAGATCAAAAAAGTATACCTCGTTTAAATAAACCATGTTGTTATTCAGTGCGCATTCCGCTCTATTTTAAATGTTAAGTCTCCTCTCAATCGCAACCGTTCGCGTTATCTGAAAGTGCAGTTTGAATTTAAAATGTTATAATAAAATCTCACACTTCACATGACCCACCCAGTGGCCCGGCCTGACCGCAGCAGCGTGCGTACCTACCTACTGTGTGACACAAAACGGAATACACCGGAGAGAAAGTTGATCCAGGTATATTCACTACGATGATAAAATCACGCCTGACACTTCATCAAAAGGTGATGCAGAGTTAACAATATTGAAGGAGTTTGCAGTAAATGATTTGTGATTTTTTATTTGTATGTGTAATTTTGTTTGATTTTCTGTATTGTTTGGGATGGTCTTCCAGTTGGACGGTACAGACACATGGCCATCATCATTTCTTCAGCTCTTGGAGTTGGTTTGGTGAGGAAAGGAGATAGAGGGGGGAGGGAGCCTATAAGACAGGGACACTATGGGGCGCCGCCATAGTGCCAAGTCTCAATCCTCCCACTAAGGTAAGTCCAACACGTTAAACCGAACTTTTTATTTCAACGAAAAAATAAAAATATGATACTTGTTTAATGATACGCGACGTTCGAAATTGTAAATTCAGAAGCATTTTGTGACATTTTCTGCTAGGGGTATCTTATTTTATTGAGATTATTACACTCTTTATCACTTTATTTCCAGCCTCACAAAACAGTAAATAGAAGAGCTTTGTTACCGTCAGAAAAATATTTAAAAAAATTTATTAGTTTTTTTTACATGTCTTTATTTTAAAGTGATGAAGTTGTGGAAAAGTGCTAATTCAAGAAAGTATTTGATGATAACGGATCAACTGAGTGATAATTGAATTTGAATTTCCAGTTTCCAATGTCCACATGAAGTACTATCCTGTTTATGTTTTCATTACCGTTGCAAATTATTTTACTGCAGTGGAAAACTGATGACCTTCTGCACTGAAAAAAAAAACAAATGTGTTACTAGTAAAGTGTACAGATTAATAGAAAACCTGCGTCCAGTTGTGCCATGCCTGATCTGAATACATGACTTAATTTTCGTTTCGACTAATCATTTTACTATTTCATAGTTTTACAGTTATGGAAATATTATTTCCACCATCGACATATTAAAAAAGACTGTAACTTAATTTACGAGCATTGTAACCTTTTGTTGTCATTAGGCTTGTATAAAACGTTAAATAGTATGTGAAATAGTAATAAAATTGTGAAATAGACAGTGTGTTGTAATAATTAAGAGCCTTCTGCAACATCATACAGGTGCATTGTGCAAGACATTCCTCGTGATGCCGCTCAGGTCGGTGTATCGGATGAAAGTACAATCAATAACTTTCAGCATTGCTAGATTGTTTGGTTTAAATATTCCAAAGGTCACGTTAGAAAACAACTAGGTACTAAGATACTTAGTGTTTTGGGAATTTTATTTATTTATTTAACTTAAAATAGAACACATATCGGTTACATGTATTCTATTATGAACATAATATGTCTCTTAACACATTTTTTACAATAGTCACAATATACAATTAAGAATTGCAAACTACGACTGTAAAAATAAAAACTTTACATATTTCGTCACTTTCTTCTAAATTTCTAAAAATGTTCATCTTCTTTTACATTGGGCCGGTATTTCTTGGAAGATCTTTATGGCTCTATATAGTAATGAGTTCTGCGAATTTGTTTTCTTTCGAAAGGAAAGTCTTATTTCATTTCTTCTTCTTGTAGATTGATTATGTCTGTGTTGGTGTTTATTATTTTTTTTCAATTCAGAACTGTGTTGGCCGTTAAACATTTTAACGAGAAAAACTATTAGATTTAAGTATATAATTTGCTTAAAAGACACTATGTTTAGATCCCTTTTTTAAACTGTAGAATATTTGTTTCATGTCAAAGTTATTCTCATGGCTTTATTTAGAAGCCTTAGAAAATCCTTTTCGTTTTGACAAGAATAAGATACTGCTACAATAATTAATATCAGGAACAATGATGGCATTGTATATAGTTTTACGGGATTCTGCACTGACGTATCTTCTGATCCTTCCGAGTAGAGAGACTTTTTTTGGCGATTTGTTTATAACGTCTGTTGTATTTAGAGATACTCAGTCTGGAATCTCAGTATAGATATTTCCTTCAAAATTTCTCCATCCATTATTATCAAAGGAGTCTCTGTTATTCTTTTATTTCCGATTTTCAAAAATATGGTTTTGCATAGATTTCACTTTAATTTATTATTTTTAAGCCAAAGAGCTACATTGAAGGTCGTAGTTTAGTTGGTTCATAGTAATTGATACATAATAATCTCCAGATATATACATAAATGCGTCATCTGTAATTAGTCTAATTCGAAATAACACAAAAAATTTAATTAATACGATATACTCGTATTCACTATTACTCACTTTTAAAATATTTTATTTTATTGCTTCGGGTTCGTTTCCTGTCTCCGTGTATGTTTTCTAATAATTATGAATTCCAGAAGTAAATCTAGTAAATTAGATAGGTTTATTACGGTTATGATGTTATAATTAAAACAGAATATGTAACGTGCGATATCTGATGCAATAGTTTTTTAAAAGAAAACTTTCTTTTTCGACACGTGTTATATTTTCGCTATGTGGTATATTGAATGGTTTTATTTTCTAAAAATAATGTATTTTTGTATGTTATCACTACGCAGATTGTCACAGCGGTTTAACATTCTTCAGTGGTTTCAAAGTAGGCTCTGTTCATTGTCACTTACTTAATTATTGGCGTACCTACTTCTGTTCTGGCACAATTGGACTATTGGCCCGATTACTGATTATTTGCAATTGAAATGAAACACGACAGAATCAGATTTACGTAAACAAATACTTGCAGGCGTCAACACGCGACCTGAATAGTGGATGAATCCACGTCTAAAACAAATCCCCCTCATTTGGCAAATAATGTATGCATCTGTCGACCGCAAGGCCGATGTTGGCGTAATGTGCAAGATTAAGAAAGAGACGCTTTGTTGGTTTGACTGATAGAGAGGACGGGTGGAGAAAGAAGTGTCAGAAGAATTAGACGAGGTCGTCCAAGGAAAACATTTCTGTTTCACGTGACAGTATAGCATCTTGAAAATCACTGAACACAGAAACATATGCGACCACCACTAGCCCCATTACAGCCTTCCTGTCTTTCTCATGAACAACCAGTGGCTTGTACAGAGTTTTTTAATCAGGGTAGGGAAAACAGCAATTAACTGATATGATAGCTGCTGGCTTTAGCCGATGTTAATTGGGATTAACTGACACAAAAAAAAATCCAAACAATTGCTTCATTTATTCATATTACAAGTCACTTACTGGATACATTAAATACCCATATTTTTTTCGACTGCACTACATAATGGCAGTGATTACTATATTTATTATTGTACCGAAAAGCATGGCCCTTTTCAACAATAACATAAACGAGCCTTCCCTTGAATGCGCATTGCGCATACGTGTACATTTTAGTGTAGAATTCAGACATTTTTTAAAATATGATAAGCGCGTTATTTTGGATACTTAGTTCTTGCTTTTGACATGTTAAAGCGGGAGGTGGTTAGGCATGATTTGAAGTGTAGATTGATTGATCAATGCAATATTTTTTTTAAATATCATTTATTTCTGTATGTACGAAAGGTAGGGTAGGAAGTACTACCTATATGGAAGGCACGCCTTTGTAAAACAATGCCAAATGTTGGTCACAATGAAACTCTCAGTGGTAATATCAAAGTCCAATATATGTATTATCCTTTTAGATAGAAACGTACCGTGTACGATAGAAAAATGTTCAGTGTTCGATTTACTGCTTTCTCGAAGCAGCATTTCTTGCCATAACGTCAGGTTTGATACTTATGCGTTTAATTTTTTTTGCAGAAACATGAAGTTCCTCGTTTGCCTGTTCGTCCTGGTGGCTGCGTGCTCTGCCTACCCCCAGGGGGAGGGAGCGGCTTTCACCAACGAAGCCATCGCGCAGGCGCAGAATACCTTCCTGATCCCCAAGGATGCTGAGATCCAAAATGTAACACTTAAATATATATCACTTGGAAACCTTGCGTATGAGATGTCTTTTAAATATTTGACATACAAATCGTCTTAAAACTGCAGACGCGGATTTAAAGCAAACTATAGTCAATACTCGTTGCTGGCCTTTTTTAAAACGATATTATCGTAGAAGTGGAAAGTGTTTCTTTATCTAAACCAGCAAAATGTGTATAACCGCTCTCTTCTGGAGTTTTGCTAATGAGCTGTAAAACACTCTTGTAACTGTCAATGAATCAAACAACATGGCGCCAATTTAAATAAAATAATAGTTTCTGATTACCAAAACGTGTACTATATCGTATGCATCACGAAAAATAAGTCATTGTCATCATGTATAGAAAAGTTACTAACGATAACAACAGAATTTTAAAAAGTATTTTCATTTTTTAAATAATTATATTTCTTTATTTTAGACACAAATTATTTAACTAAAAAAAATGTAAGAAAATTTGACTGCCCAAATAGGAACAATCCCGTTTCAGGGCAGTCAAATGGACAGGTTTAGTTCATATTAATATACATATACAAATACAGAAGGGGAAAAATAGATAGTATTGACATGTCATGATAAAATGTACAGTAATTAAAGGTACAGAGATGTGAAAAATACTAGAGATTATACGTATTCCAGATATAGTTTAATAATTAAGGTATGTAGTATAAAGAGATGAGGAAAAAAGTTTAATAATAATCCAATAATTTCAAAAAATCACTTCAAGGTGATTAATGTTAAAAATCTAAAAACGTCAATTGATTGTCATGATGCCTCTCTTCCTTTTCCTGGTACAGAAAACCACAATACTTTCAAAACCCCAACGGGAGCTGGATGTTAAAAAGGGAAAACAAAATGTTATTAAAATTACATCAGACCACTTTTTATCTACATGTGTGTGTAACCGCGTCGCGTCGTAGCATTACACGACTCTGTTTTCATGACATCACCTAGTACAGTGTTAATTGTCTTGGTAAATAATTATATGAAAGATTTGTATAATCTGCAACGTATTACCGATATAAGGTTTTTCGACGCGTTGTGGTGGTATTAGTTGCAAATGAAGAGTGTAAAGGATCCCGACATTCCTGACCACAAGCACGTAACTGTTTTTGTATGTAAATAACATAAAGGTATGTTGTATTGATGTGTTAACGATAGAATGGCACACTTATCTGTAATATTAAGTTAGTCAATTCAAATAACACGCGATGAAAAGGAATATTACACACCTATTATATTATCAAAATCGATAGCGTTATGAACCGCATTTCTCAACGGTCGGGAGTAAGCCGCTTTTTGATATTCATAGCGTTTCGGATTTCGCAATCGTATGCTCGATTTGAAATTATATTCAACTGGGATTGTCGGTTGAATAATTGCAATCGTGTAAGGATGTGTAGAATGTAACATGTCGCATTGTTACTAGTGATTGCTCCAAGCTTGGTGAAAGAGAAACATTAAAGATAATTGGAGTACTATTATGAATGGTATACTGTGGAAGCCCCAGGCAGTACTGTGTGGAGTTGAATTGAATAATAACAACACAACTGACAAATAAAGGTGGTAGAATGTAATGTCCAGGAGAGAAAGTATTTCTGGTTTACTAGATGTCGTGGAGATTATTAACGTTATAATGTATACTTATGCCGGATGGTGCAAATTAACAATTTCTAGTCATTTTCTAAAATATGTATGACTCTATCATACTTTTTTGTAACTTTCAAATTAAACTCTCTGTGATCTTTAAGACAGTTACACCTAAAGGTTTATTCTTAACCATTAAAAAGTAAAATAATAAAATTTTAGCTTTCCAAAACTTTAAGCATCGCATGTCATATATCTCTCTAATGTTGTCACTTCATGTCATTTAACATCAAATTACCTACATTTTTACAACAAATGAGAAGTTAAAATTATACATCATTTTTATCTGAACAGTGCTTTCCAAAGTATGAAAATCTTTAACTAATTTTTGTTAAATATGTAAACAACCTTTTTTCCATATAAATATCCTCAAGCGCCAATATAACTACCTACGACCATAAAAAATATCAAATTTATGCGGAAGATTCCAGTGACAATCAGAGAAAATTTCTCTTTTCTCCACCAATAACTACTAGTGACATACTATTGAAATTTCTGAATCTGGCGAAAAGACAGAGCCAACCTGTTATTTCAATTCAATTTACAAATTTGGATACATTGATTTTTTTAAGGCATAGTTGGATTAATTTAAACCCATGAATAAAACAATTAGTCGAAGCCTTAACCTAAATCATGATTCGTCAAAGACATACCGTTCAAAAACAATGTATTTGAATCTTTTCAATGTTTTATAAGTATTTCTTCCATGATCCGAGTAAACTAATTTTTGAAACAGATATTGCTTTACATTGGTGTATGTCGTGTTTTTTTTCATCATCAGAGATTTATCAGGAAGCTTATCATAAGCTAAAGGCATGCGTCAAACAGCCATGCTTTTCATCATCAGAGATTTATCAGGAAACTTATCATAAGCTAAAAGCACGCGTCAAACAGCCATGCTTCTCATCATCAGAGATTTATCAGGAAGCTTATCATAAGCTAAAAGCACGCGTCAAACAGCCATGCTTTTCATCATAAGAGATTTATCAGGAAGCTTATCATAAGCTAAAAGCATGCGTCAAACAGCCATGCTTTTCATCATCAGAGATTTATCAGGAAACTTATCACAAGCTAAACAGCCATGCTTTTCTAAATTCAATTAGAATTTTACAGTTATCAATAGGGCAGGAATGTTCAGTTAAGTCATCATAAAATTTGTTCACAATAAATGCAATGGGTGATCGACTGAAATACAAAATTCTGTTACCATTTTTGAGCAAATTGTCAATGAATGAGATTTAACTCAATGGGAATGAGAAAAATGAATATGCGATCAGTTTTTAATTACGAACTGGTTATTTCTGTGTTTTTTAGTAATATTTCATAGTAGATTACTCATAAAATTTACACTGATCTTTATGTTATCTTTCTTACGAACCTCATGTATTGCCTATGTAAATGGTCCTGATGGACCTGATTATGTACTTAATCTTTAGTACCTACGGATAACTTTGGAGAAATTTCAAGTAGTGTGATGTGTGCCAATTATATTGCGTAAACGAGTTCTCAGAATACGGAGTAATAAAAAAAATCTTAAAAGATTAAATACAATTTGGGACAAGGATAAAAACTTTTTAATTTTTCAAGATCTACATTAACATCACTATATAAAAACGAATCGATTGCATAATAAAACGTTTTTAAATGCCGCCTGTTTGCACTATGACCCAACAGAGATTTGTCAATAGCTACGCTATACGTTGCTTAATTCGTGGTTCTTCTTAGTAGAAATTTATTCTAAATATTCATTTTTTCTTTCGTTTTAGGTCCAGGAGGGAATCCAGCTTTCCGCCTTTGAATCTATTCCCGGAAACCAGCGCATCGACCTCTTCGCCATCTTGGGAGACCAGGTCCCTAAAGAAGTCATCAACAACCTCCAGTCACAGATTGACCAAGTTGGACGCAACTGAACACATCAACAGAAGATAATCTCAAACTGTACAACATGATGACAGAGATTAAACTTGACTCCACCAGCCTGGAAGAAGAGATTAATGTAATCATACCGAAGTAATATAGTCATAGATTAAAATCAACGTCCCTAAAAAGTAAATTAGTAAATAAAATATCTCAACACAGAACTATACTATAAAAAAACCAGTTCAATAATATCCGTACTATACTAACAGAATAATAAAACCTGATTTAATTTAATAGTTTTGATGTCAGAAGACAAAGTGTTGATATCATGTTGTACACTTTGAGTGTTGTAGTATAAAAGACGAGTACCTAATTTTATTTTTGTACACTATTTTTTAAGTCTTCTTTTCGAGGTTATGAATGGCTTTCAAATAAAAGTGTCGTAAATTATTACGTGATACTTCCGATAAAAAGTGCCAACTAGACACGCGAAGCAATTCGTATTTAAAACCTTATCTGATTCTTTGTAAATAAATGCTTCCTCCTTCCTTGTGTTACTTTTAAAACACGAATAAACTTTATACATAGATTGTGTTCCCTTATTTACACCTACTGCGGCTATGTTGTATCCTTTCCCCACTACACAAAGTTCCTATTCTTGACATATATAGTCAAGAAAACATAAAAATAAAAATAAATTAAAATGTTGATATTTTGATCGAAAACGATTACTTTGTGATTTGATATATTAATGAAATAAAACATTGCTTTGTTTATAGCCACGAAATTAATTTAATTTAAAACAACCGACGAGTTTCGCTTAACGCAAGCATCATCAGGGTACAAAATTAAACTAATCAAAAAAATACATTGTTTCTGCTTATACATACATAGAGAATGAGACAAAACATAACATAGAATAAAGGAACAGTGAGATTGCATGAAATTTAAATCTGTTATAGTAATATAGAGAAAGAGACAGATGTGTATATAATTGGTTACCATATTATAATATCTAAAGAGACAAGGCGTCACCTGAATAGATAGAATTTGGCATTTGGTTCAGTAATTGATTTCCAGAAGACCATATTTTATACGATTACGTCACGAAACATGATTGTCGGATGTATGTCGAGTATGTAATTATAATTTTAAAAAATGTAATCACAGTCTTACAACACGATGAATCTCAGTGAACATTATATGAAAAATGAAATCTGGAAATAACATAATCACCTTCACCTGCAAATCTCAAAGCCGTGGATTTCAAGGAGTCAATGAGAAGCATAAAGTCTTTAATTGTAGTTGACAACCAGGGCCGGCCCTAAACCAAAAGGCGCCTGGTGCAAGTAACATTTTAGTGACCTTTGTCAAACTCAAAACCACCGAACACCGAAATTGCTTACGACGATCCTGTCCCTGTCAATCATGTGAAGTACGAGGGAGGAATTACTACAGAAATAATGTGACGGACAGGCATACTATTTGTTGACATGGTGGAGAAATGCGTACGTGAGCTGCAAACAGAACTAACTCCATATGTATTTAGTAGTTATGTTCCTTGTCCAGAAAACGTCCGTGATCGCATTGGAAGAATTAAACGACACTATGAATCCATAGCACATTTCATTCTTCATTTCTTTGCCGGCAACCCGGGCGTTTATCGGCATCAAATTTAAACATTTACGTGTACTTTACCCGTCTCACTAGACGATGTCTGTTCTGAGACGGGTAACAAGTGCTCGGCTTCACTATTTCAATAGAACGTTCGCCCGGGATCGCCGGCCTATAGGCATCTCGTTTTGCACTGTTGCGTTCTGTATCTATCTCGTTTTCGCGCGTATTTAGATAAAAAAAAGTTTCTTAGTATTATGGCACCTATAGCCATCTCATGTTACACTGTGTTTTCTGCATCTGTCTCGTTTTCTCACACCTGAGAATTTTTTGTTCAAACAAAAGATAGTTAGGTACATACACATGACTCGTAAACGTATGGAATGATATAATTCCATTGCAACGATGATTGGTGTGAGATGCGCACTCTGCGCCTATGGAATTTTACGAGGTTTTAAAAGCAATGTTCTGGGTAGGTACCTACGTGTTGGGCTCTTTAACAGGCGCATAAGTGGTCATTACTGTAGTTAATCATATTTGGATGATTCGTATTTTTAGTGAAAAATAACCCCAAGGGCGCTCTGTCAGCTGGAATTACTAGCGCCTTGGCACATTGACAAGTTGGCGCCCCGAGCGGACTGCTCCAATTGCGCCGGCACAGAACCGGCCCTGTTGACAACACATTCAATCATTATGCATTCAAGACTTGTCTGTTGCTACGATCTATGGCTCTGGTGAAAGCAGTTTCGTTCAACTTCGGGCGTCGAACCGAGCTTCTTCATTATAATATATGAACCGGTTAGTTGCTAAACTATCCTTCTATCAAAGGAAAATAATCTGTCCGTCGTTTAAACTGAACTGAACTTAGAGATCTGAAGAATTGAGAACAAAACGATCTTCTCTTTTGAACTTTGAAACAAAGATTAGCGAGGAAAGCGAAAGGCATCGATCGACGTTAGGGATCATAAATTATTCATTATTTTAAACTAAACATACTTGTGAAAGAAACTGAACTTGTCACAGCTGATTTAGACAAAGGTATACATAGTCATTACAATAACTAGTGGCAAAATAGTACCTGGGCTAACGGGCACGCTGCACTGTTTAATTTCACAGAATCGGTTTCGCTCTGAATGCATTATTTTATATTATTTATTTTTGGGAAAATTAACTGCAAATCAACACTTACGAGTATGTAATAATGAAAACAATAAATCTTGCCAATAAGGAACTACAGTACATTTTAAAAAAATTATCAAATGAAGTTCAAACTAAAATACCAATATATTTCATTTTTTTTACTAAAGTCAGTTTTCATAGTTAAAATAATTTTCAATTTTTCGAGGGCCGCCAAAACGCTCTATGGCCGCTCTCTCTCTACAAATCTATGGCCGGTCCGTTTTGAGGTTAGAATGTCAAATGTCAAAATCAAAAGGATCAGCTTTACCATAAATAATTTTATATTCAATTCATAGTAAATCATAACTAAACAAGTAATAACATTATGTAATATTATATTCCATTCATAAAATTATGTACCTTTTTAGAAACTTTAACTCGAATAATAATAATAGTATTGAGCATTAACATTATCAAAATATCCGTATTGGCAATTGGTTTGCTCATTAATACTCTAATTTATGTTATTAATAATAGTTTTTTTTATGTTGAAGTTCAATATAAAAAAAAATTGAACAACAATTACTGAGCTTAAAGTCACCCAAATTAACTTTAAATTTCACCAAAGCTAAAAAATACACATTGAAAATACAAAACAAAATCGAAAAATATAAATCTCCATACTAATCGAAAAACAGAATATATACGTGACGTCAGATGTTCCAAATGCAATGGTACCAACATAACAAGGTGTTTTGATGAGATGATTATTTATTCACTTTTAAATAACGATTTTTAAATTCTACGTATAATTATTTATAATAAAAGTTATGTATTCAGAATCGGCGTTTGCTGATCTATATGAATATATATATTTTAAAGACATAATATTTTTCACTGGAGTTCCTGCTATGAGTAAAGTTTTGTAATATATAGTTTTAATTCAGTTAGCTTAGCTATGTCAGTCGGTGGAGAGGAGAGTGGAGGGGAACATAGGGTTGAGATAAAGGTACAAAGGACAGGAGTAGATAGAAAGGTGGATTAAGTTATCTAGTTTAAGAGCGGTTGTGTAATGGATTTTAGTTTACTATCACGTATAGTTGAGTTAAAAATGTCAATATGGTAATAATTTCAGTTGAATGAATATGTACTCGTAGATCTGTAGATAAAAAAGTTTTGTTTGGAATTGGTTTTTCAATGAGGGATACAAAAAGTAAGTGGCTGTCTGCTGTTGCGATTTGGGATATGAAATAATAGGCGTTCGAAAAGATCAGGGCTATCAACTTAGTTGTGTAGGATTTTAAATAACATTACAGAATCCGCCAGATTTCTTCGGCCAGTTAATGTCTGTAAATTGAAAAACTTTGCGGAGCTTTCATTGCTAGTGTGAGAGGGGAAGTTTAAGTACCTTAAAAATCTATTTAGGACGCTTTCAATTCTGTTTTTGTGTAGTGCATAGCCTGGGTTCCACATCTGAGATGTATATTCCAGAATACTGCAAACATATGAGAAGTAAAGTGTTGCGTAAGGACTAAGATCGTTGAATTGTTTACAGGCATGGATGACGAAACCAAGTATACATAATAATAATAATGTTTTATTTTTTTATAGCAACACGACAAATAATGATATCTTCACTGGGATTTCCCGTGCTGGGGATTTCATTTACAAAATAGTAAATTAAATTGTATTAAATTGATGTTCGTGATGAAAAAAAAACTTAGGTGTGGTGTTTTAAGTGCAGTTGAGTGGTTTCAGTGGTAGTCTATATTTGGTGTTAATATATTTTCTATTTCAGATCTCTATGTAACGTATCCAGTGTTTTATTTGATTTTTAAATTTATTATGGTTATTGTGATTTTTAAAGGATAGTGGGATTTTGTTGTAAAGTTTAGTACTATAGTATAAGAAGTTTTTTTGTTCAAATGTTGTGTTTGGGGTTCCCTGTCGTATATATTTTTGAGTCTGAGATGTAGTGTTTCTGACATGTGTGATTGTTGTTAAAGTAGTATAATTTTAGGATATAATTGTTTTAATTAAATAATGTTAAGTTTGTTAAAGATGTAGTCAGTGCTACTTCTTACAGGGAGTATAATTTTCATGATAGCTTTTTGTGTACTAATGAGCAGATTAAGAATATTATTATTATCACTGAACAATCCGATAATATCATATTCTATTAGTGATTGGCAGAGAGCCATGAAGGTCTTAATCAAATCTTTTGTGACCCTTTACCTTTGTATAGAGGCATGATCACAGCCCCTCTCCAATCTAATGGGGTGTAACCCTCCTCTGAACACTGGTTAACAAGTTTGCATAACCATGTGAGAATTATACGGCTATTTCCTTTAAAGTATTCAGTAGCAATATTGTCGAAACCAACAGTCTTACCATTCTTCATACATCTAATTGATCTTCTAATTTCATCCATGCTAATTTTGGGAACATTCACCCCATCGTCATTCATACCTGACTCGCCACTGGAATTTTAACTACGAACACTAAATTTTGTAAAAAAAATGAAATACTGGTATTTAAGTTTGAACGTTATTATTATTGATAAAAAAAAAGAAATTCTACTGGAATTCTTTATTAATTACTTTAACACGTCCAGTATTTTAAGTTATTGGAATTCAAAAAAAATGCATCGCATATTTGAAAAACATAAAAAAGTCGTTTTCCGTAAGAAAGCCTACAGAAATCTGGGGATTTCTTACGTATTTTGTGTCATGGGTTTTCTATTTTAAATGTCAGTGAAAACAATTCGATCTGTGAAACAGGTGATGTATTATTATTAGCGAAGATTCAAACCACCACCGATGCCTTCAATGTTCCTCCATTGCTTCAAGAAAAGCAGAAACTCGGTTTAAAATATGGCCGGTAGAGAGCCCTTTGCATAGAAAAAAATCTTCAAACTAAAATTTGCAGGCAATATTACGATTAAGGTTATCTTCGAATTAATTAAAATTATTCTAGCGTTTAGGAGTGTACCTTTTTTTAAGTTTATTATTTTCAAAGTATTATCACGCCAATGAATAGAACGAGTTTGGTGTAGGAGATAAACATAAAAAATTATTTAATATAAATACATAAAAAATATTTAATAGTACAGATATATCTTAATAACCAATTACAAAAAAAACATTAATTTATTTAACAAAAACTACCCAACTCAATAGAGAAAGGTTTCTCGTGTTGGAAAATGTTAATAACAATTAGAATACATAGTTAAACATAATAAATAGGGCTACATAAAGAACGAGTTTTTAGTACTAGAAATTAGGTGGCATGAATAGATGGAAATGACTTATAATTGAATTTATTTGTATTACTTTCGTGGGAAAACTATTAAAATATTGTATCCATTTGTAAATATATATATATTCCATAATATATTTATTATTTTGGGAATTTATTAAAAAAGTGCTCTGATAGGTATGATGTGGACATTTTAATATTATTTTTAGCAATAGTTTTTGAGTTGTGACCATGGGAAAGAATTGATGCTACTCAACCTCCCCATCTCACAATACCATATGTAGCTATTGATTGAAAATGTGTAAGTAAACACATCTTATAGTTTGTAGGTTAGGGATTGATCTGAGAGAGTAGAAAATATAAGATAATTTAGACAGTATTTTTGTTGTAGAATCGATATGGGCCCAACGCAGTTTATCATCTCCTAAATATTGAATGTCGTTAGATACTTTTTTAATTAATGCATGAGCAATTACTGTTGTTAGGTGATGTAGGCATGATAGGGTTCTGTAAACATGAATGGAAGATAAGTATAGGGTTGTTTTGGGGGCAGATGAGTTTACGCATTGAAAAAAGTAGATATTTTGTTTGATCAATATTAAGAGTGGGAAGGTTGGCATCTAATGTATCTTAAGTGCTAGAATGGTTAGATGTAGATATAATTTCTTCGTAAGATTGATATTCACTTTGTGACGTCATTATTATTATTATTATTTTTATATGAATATCAGGTGAGACTATGGCATCCCCAATTGGGGAATGTTGTGAGGCTGAAGGTATTGGGGAGGGGAAGGAGAAGGGGAAGATAAAGGCGGAGAAATACCTGGCTATTCAGATCTGGTCACTAAACACGGATAAAATCCATTTCAAGCAACGTTTCAATTCTGAATGGTGGTCTTTCACTAGGGCGACACTGGGAGTACCTTCTACTCTGGAAAGTGCGCAAATATACTATATATTATTTTTGAATGAATTAATTGTGAAAAAGCACAAATTAATTGAATAAAATTTACTTGCGCACGGCGGGATTTGAACCCGCGATCTACGGATTCATAGTCAAGAGCCCTTACCCTCGACCATGGAGGCCGTCAACTAATTAATTAATAAATGATTAAAAAAATACTTTTCATTCAACATTTTATTAATATACACATATATGCTAGATGAATGCAAAAGTATTATTAATAAATTAGTAAATTCATCGAATATTCCTAAGAACGTGTCAAAGGATTTATATAAGTTATTTAATATTGTTTTAAAGCAAAGCTTTTTTTCAAATTGATATTATTTATTTTACTCAAAAGGATGGCTTAGCAACGGGTTCTACTATTAGCCTTTTAATATCCGATATATTTTTAACAATTTGGAGAGTAAGGTTTTCAATAGTTCTGATTTATTATTAAAAAATGTTTATTTTTAGAAACGATATTCAGATGACGTTTTTTGTATATGGACTGGTACTGAAAGACAGCTTAATATTTTCCTTATTTCCTAAATAAACTCCATAAAAATATTAATTTCTTACACTTAAATATTTCTATTGTCAATAATAAATTATAATTTAATATATATCGTAAAGTTACTTATACAGACATCGTTATACATAATATTTACATTTTGCTCAAAAATTAACATCTTTTCAGTCCATTCTTAGTAGATTAGTTAATGTACTTGTATCAAAAAATAATTTTAACAAAGAATTAAAAATAATTAAACGGATTGCAATAAACGACGGTTATAGTGCTAAATTAATAGATAACATATTAAAAAAAAGTTTATTAAATCTCATGTCTATCCACAAATAACTGATGTTAGTAAAGGAGAAAATATTGTTTTTAAATAATATTGCTTCAAATTTATTAATTAAAAACATCCCCAAACCTATCTATCCAGCTTTTTATAATAATAATAAATTTAAAAAATATATTTTAAATAACAAGGATAAAGAAATATAAAATATATTAAATAATATAAATTATAAATTAATTTGTAACGATTCTACCTTTTTATATAGGAAGGACTTTTAATAAAGAAATATTAATATGATATTAGAGTTAAGGAACACGTAAGGTATTTAACGGGGAGAGGGACGTCGGAGAGTTACTATTTATTAATTCAAAACATCCCCAAACCTATCTATCCAGCTTTTTATAATAATAATAAATTTAAAAAATATATTTTAAATAACAAGGATAAAGAAATATAAAATATATT
Source organism: Halesus radiatus (assembly GCA_022606495.2). Lineage (NCBI taxonomy): Eukaryota > Metazoa > Arthropoda > Insecta > Trichoptera > Limnephilidae > Halesus > Halesus radiatus. Next base: position 1,093 of record JAHDVE020005209.1, on the reverse strand, counting down.
AAATAATATAAATTATAAATTAATTTGTAACGATTCAACCTTTTTATATAGGAAGGACTTTTAATAAAGAAATATTACTATGATATTAGAGTTAAGGAACACGTGGGCAGTATTTAACGGGGGAGAGGGACGTCGGATATTACTATTTATTAATCAAAACATCCCCAAACCTATCTATCCAGCTTTTATAATAATAATAATAAATTTAAAAAATATATTTTAAATAACAAGGATAAAGAAATATAAAATATGATAAATAATATAAATTATAAATTAATTTGTAACGATTCTACCTTTTTATATAGGAAGGACTTTTAATAAAGAAATATTATTAGAGTTAAGGAACATGTAAGGTATTTAATCAGAGATCAATGGAGAGTTACTATTTATTAATTCAAAACATCCCCAAACCTATCTATCCAGCTTTTTATAATAATAATAAATTTAAAAAATATATTTTAAATAACAAGGATAAAGAAATATAAAATATATTAAATAATATAAATTATAAATTAATTTGTAACGATTCCACCTTTTTATATAGGAAGGACTTTTAATAAAGAAATATTAATATGATATTAGAGTTAAGGAACACGTAAGGTATTTAACGGGGAGAGGGACGTCGGAGAGTTACTATTTATTAATTCAAAACATCCCCAAACCTATCTATCCAGCTTTTTATAATAATAATAAATTTAAAAAATATATTTTAAATAACAAGGATAAAGAAATATAAAATATATTAAATAATATAAATTATAAATTAATTTGTAACGATTCCACCTTTTTATATAGGAAGGACTTTTAATAAAGAAATATTAATATGATATTAGAGTTAAGGAACACGTAAGGTATTTAACGGGGAGAGGGACGTCGGAGAGTTACTATTTATTAATTCAAAACATCCCCAAACCTATCTATCCAGCTTTTTATAATAATAATAAATTTAAAAAATATATTTTAAATAACAAGGATAAAGAAATATAAAATATATTAAATAATATAAATTATAAATTAATTTGTAACGATTCCACCTTTTTATATAGGAAGGACTTTTAATAAAGAAATATTAATATGATATTAGAGTTAAGGA
>JAHDVE020005208.1:0-27939 GCA_022606495.2 Halesus radiatus | reverse complement strand
TAATATTTGACGAAATTTTAAAGAAACAAAATAATTATATAAATTTATATAGTTTAATCCAAACACACGCCCACAGAATATCTCAATTTTCATTAGAATTTAAAAATCATGTAATTTTTTTGGCTCCCGCTGTTCGTCCAATCTATATTTTTATGAATAAAATTTTGAAAAATACCCTTATAGGTAAATATGTGATTATACATAATCTCATAGGTTATTAACACTTATTGTTATTCTTGGATAAACTATATTTTATGTTCGAAATCGCAATGGTTCGATTTTTTATTAAACATATAAACAGTTCCAAATATTTTTGCACATACTTTTTAATAGATGTTAATTTTAAATATTCTCTCAATAACGTGATTCGTATAAAAATACATTTTATAAACTATCTAAAACAGCCAGCGGGAATATTCTAGCCAACCAACAAATCATCTTAGAAGCATCTGACACATTCGCCAAAATACAGACATACATACCAAAATGGGAAACAGCGAAGCCTGCATCAATTAGACTTCTTCCAAGGGTAACTTCTCGCCGAATTCTATCAAATTCATCTCAACATAAAACGATCCCGCCCTCGGAAAGATCAAAATCTACCGTATCGAATTGCCTCCTTATTAGTACATTATGCAGTCCCGCAAAAGCACACCGATGCTAAGCGAGGAGCACGAAGAGTACATGATTTCGGCTAGGATCCTTCAGAAAAACCCGCATCCCCTGCTGACAAAAATCTATAAAATTTAATCGAATCAAGGTAAGCCAGATAATATTTTATCGTTTTTTATATATGATTTTTAAATATTAATACAACTCGTAAAATAAAATAAAATCCATTTATAATTGTTTCTCTATATTTATATAGAATCTAATGAATCTTGCAAATTCGAAAATCATATCGATGCGTATACTGGATATTATAATTATTCCATCGAACATCTTCTAAAAGCCAGGTCTCAAACTAATGTTCAAATCAGTCAACCAGGTACTTGGCTCAGCCAGTCCTAGTTGCTTTATGTCGCCAGGACCTTGTTCGAAGCAAGCCTACATTTAATTAAAACAACCAGAACAATCAGAATCGGAGATTGTAATTTATCAGATCTAAAAATAACTCCTGAAGGACACCTTAAAATTAACGGCCTCAGACTCATTCGGAATAGATGCAATACACAGACGGATGATTGCTTTCCTTAAGTCCTCAGTCCGATCGAATGCCATAAAAAGAGCTATAATCTGAGAAATAACTCAGATATTCAAATTAATAATTTAAGTGTCAATTTTACAAATACGACTAATAGAAACTATTTTTCGAGAAAAACTACCTAAATGTATTAAATCGGAAGAATTCTGCTAAATATTCTGCTATTCCCATTCAAAGTAGACAATTCATCAGATCTCGCCAATAACAATTTGTTCAGATCCATGTTAGATACCGCCAAACCAGACACCAGAGTGGTTACACTGCTGCTCAAGTGTATATCTGCTGCACCCAATGATGGGTTTAAGCATAAATACGTTTTAAAATAAATTTAAAACATATAGTTCTGTACTACTCGGGCTTACAAGATAAAGTTACCAGGTGCACTCAACTTTTACGGAGGCGAGTAACTCTCTTCTTCGATAATATCTGACACTAGCAGTCGACTCTCCAATACTGATAAGATCAGTCTTAATATTCTCCTCAAAAATGCTCGAAGTTCGTAAAAATAGGCTACTTCCAGAAATTCGAACAATTATTATAAAAATAAATTGTTGCAAACTTGTGAAAGCCCTCGCAATATGATGAGATCTCCAGTTGAAAAGAGAACTTCGAAAACGAGCCAAAACAGCAATTCGACTCAAGACCAGCTTTCTGATGCCAACAATCTAAAAAGATACAAGATTTCTTTAAGAAATGACAACGATTTATATTAGGAACGAATCAATCATCGCAATTTTAGATGAACAGACTAAACCATTTTTATCAGAATGTGGTATTCAATGGGATTTCAGCAAATATTGATTTCGAATCTATATTAAAATATTATTTTATTATTTACTTATTTAGATATTTAGATATTTTAATCTTAAAAGGTTATATAGGCGGTGTCTCGTGAAAAAATATTATGCTATTAAGTCTATATTGAGAATTTCAAAGACTGTCAATTTTCTTATGCAAATAAGATGTTCTCCAGTGCATCATTCGATAGTGAGCTCTGGCGTTTGTCACCTTTGATTGTAATAATCGTGCCCTTTCCTCTCTAAATTTCTTCTGATACCTCTCTTCCATTCCGAGATATCCGATGAACAAGAACAGGTCCACCGACAGATTCAGCAGATATGAAATAGGTTCTCCCGTATCCCAGCCGTACACTCCATAAGTGATTGCGAAAAGTCCCACCCATTGCCCGACCATAGCACCTAGAATAATCTTTGGAGTGATCAAGCATTTACGAGCAATCGCTTCCATCTCGGTGTTATACCAGTTCAAATAGTCTATCTTTGAAGTCTGTAGCACTGGCAAGTAGGACCGGGGACCTTGAGGAGGAACCAGCACAAGAGGCTTTTAAAGCAAAGTTTTAACCTTGACGTCGATTGGAATCTGCTTTTCGAACTATTCGAGAATGTCGCCATTGTATTTGGACATCTATGGAAATTATTATTCGTACTATTTAATTTCGAAAGTCAGTATTTTATCTCCAAAGCGTAGTTTCAGATTGTTAAACACAGCAGTATCAATAAACTAAAAAGAAATTGAATCCAATAGGGGTTTGAAATATATGAGTTAAACGGTTCGTTATTGTAAAAATATTTGTAGACAATTATTACATTTTATGTGCCTGTCTGATGGAGAGCTTTGTCGAGGTCATATTCGACCTTCGTGCCGCTGTATTTTTAAACCTGCGCTGCGAACTCGTTAATAGTGGCGTTCACAGGCACGAAGAATTGAACTCGATCGTCCTTGGAAAAACTTACTTAGATTTTGGAGAATGATGAGTTATATTGTTTGCCAGCAAAGGTAAGATATCTTTGAGCCGAACGATATCCTTTGTGGCATATTGATTTATACAAATGTATCATCTAGCTCTATCTTTTGTTTTTTTTGTTTTTAAATATTTAAAGAAATGTTATTAAGAAAGGATTTTCAACCATTTATTCCTTTAATTTATATTAGAAACTCAATAGAATCGGTGAGAGATGATATATGTTTATTTTCTTCTAGTTTTTATTTATTACTAGTTATATTTACTATTTTTATTAAGATTAGTAGTTCGTTGTTAGAAATTAAACAAAAATCGTTTCCAATTTTGGTTCTTCTTCGACTAAATAACTTGAGAATTCAAAATTATGTTTAAGGTTTAGTCAGACCAAAATGGTACTACATTCATTCGGGTCAGCTTAGACTACTCAAACGTTCTTAACTTTGCTCCTGACAGCTACCTGGTTATTAAAATCTATCAGTCCGATAACACTAACAACGAACAGCTTGTCTATTCGGACGCATTTTCCCCGCCTTACGACAACCAGTTAGACTTTGAAGGACTTCAGCCTGGAAGCATGTATCGAGTTAGTATTTAGTTTATGAATGGGACGCAGCATAAAAACGTTTCTCTCCACACATTCACCAAACACGATGAAGGGGACGGAACGATGCACCAAAGAATTAATAACTATAACTACAATAACAATCGAGAGAACCGTCATAATAATAATACTGCCCATATACCTCACTCAGGAAACAATCCTAGAAATGTTCGTTTAGCTCAAAAGAGACACCCGTTATCCAATACTGAAGATTTAATGCGTTGTGTCGGATAGGTATATCGCATTCAGGGCAAGAAGAAGTTGGAGAAGACTATTTTAGCAGCACGCAACTCGAAAGGAATTAGGGATTTCGTGAATCAGAGCAAGAAAGGATTGGATCCAAAAGATAGGGAGTAAAGATCCCAGAGGACGTTACTGATTTGTCAAGGGATTACTTTTATGACCGATTTATATAAAGAGAAGCCAGGGCAACGGCTCTTTAAAAACGATTGGTTTATGGGACCCTTCTATTCGTACAATCAGAACTAAAAGACTTTAAAAAAATGATAATTGGGCTTAGAAAGTTATTCCTTATTGAAGTTGCTATAACTAATGAGAGGGTTTATTTACTTAATTATTTCATAAAAAATTTAAAAAAGCTATTTGCAGAAATTATATATAGATATATACATGCTATAATTGAGCCATTGTTTTTAGGTTTTAGAATAATTACAAATTATTATATAAAAAAAAAGATCATTAAATAGTTGACTTATTAGATCAACTTTCACTTCATCCCCACCATCCAGGTTGAATCTTCTCGACACTGTTAGAACGAGGAATCACATTATTGTTTCCAGAAACAATGTTGGCTCCGACATTTCTCAGATGTTCCTTCGATTGCTCACGACTGGATTTTTCATTCAAGTAATCTCTATAAAGTCCCTCTGAATCTTTGGTAGAATTTCGCCGGGCTTCTAGCGACTGGTTTGCCTTTCCATCGCGAGACTATGGTGCTCGGGGACTGGCTTGATAGCATAATCCTGGCGAAGGAGCTGGTCTCGGAGGAAGTTTAGGCAAAACAACATTATTGTTGTTAGAGTTTACTGGTCGAGGAGGCAACTTAGCTTATGCAAGAGCAACCCTATATATTTTATTAAAAAATAAAAATGATATTTAGAAAAACTATTTTCTAATACTTTTTCAACTATTATTTTTTATGCACACGAGGCGACTCGAGAAAATTGGGTGCTCTCACCCCACAAGCGGACAAGACTCGTTCTCTATTCTTTTGCTCCAAACTTTATTTTTATTTCTGGTTGATGACGAGTTTGAGATTGATATTTTCGTCTCCTATTCCAGAACTACTGGGAATCCTCCTCTCAGCGCTGTCCTCCTTTAAATAGTTTGACCTTGGCAGTTTATCTTTTAGAGATTTGATGTTGTGGGGGTTGAACTTTATCGTCTGCAGTAGCTCCGCATTATTATTTGCAAGAGTGCCGTAACTCTCGGAAGTGGATTCCAACTTGCCGTCTTTGTAATGTTTAGCCACAACTGGGTTGGCGAGGATTGCTTCAGACGAAGGACGCACCGAGGGGCTGACCTTTAATAGAGAAGCAACGAAATTGGCAAGGTCCGCTGAGTAAACGCTAGGTATGCGATCAAACACTCCTGCCTTTACCTTTTTAAAGAGGCCTTGAAGATCCGATGCTTGGAAAGGGGGCCTGAGTGCTGCCATTTCATAAATCACACAGCCCAGAGACCAGATGTCGCTCTTCATATCATAAGGTAGGTCTTGCCAAACCTCTGGGCTGGCATAGTAGGGAGTTCCCGTTTGGGTGTGTGCCATGCCTTTTTTGAGCACTTTAGAGACGTTCAAGTCCCCAAGTTTGTAGATTCCCTCAGAGTTGATGAAGACATTGGCGCATTTTAAGTCTCGGTGCAGAATCTTCTTATCGTGCAAAGATTTCAAACCTATAGAATATTTATGATTAAAGAAATATTAAGAAATTTGTAAAGATAACGAAATTGATATAATTGACCTTTTGCCATATGGACGACTGCCTTCCATATTTAATCTTCATTGAACCGTGTTCTTGCTTTAATGTGTTGGTTGATCTTTTTTAAAATGTCACCTCCTGAGGCGAATTCCATGACCACGCAAAGAGTGGAAGAGGCCTAATCGTAAAAAGCATCCTTGTAGCCAATAATGTACTCGTCGTTGAGAGAAGCGAGGATACGAATTTAGTTGACTGCGTTTTACCGTTATTTTTATTTCATAGCAATTAGTTTGACCTGTATATCTTCTGGGTTATGAAATGTGCCAAAAATAGATGAAGCTATGCTAACAACGTAAATCTTACCTTCTTCAAAGCATATTACTTGCCGTCTTCCTTTCGTTTAACTTTGTGGACAATACCGAATGCTCCTTCTCCAAGGCGTGTGAGGATTTCGAAATCCTTGAGTGACGATGGTTTTTCCATATAACTATATTTGAGTAATTTTTTTAATAAAAAATGTATAGTTTTATTATTTTTTAAATATCGATTTTCAGAAATTCTTAGGAATATTTAAACTTAGTAGGTCTGATATATAAAATTTAACTGAGTCAAATATTAATAAGAATTGCAAATTCTAAAAGTACGAGAAGATAGATAGATAATGTGTTATTTGGGTGATTATCATTATTTTATTTAAAAAGATACCAACCAACTCCTGGGAGATATACAATTCAATCGGTTGTTTTTTTTAATTAGTAAAAAATATATGTATTGTTCATATAGTTTTTAGTCTATGTGTATTTTTTTATAAACAAAAAATATTTATATTTATATCTTATGATTGACCTATCACAAACAAATTAAAGCCATGACCATCACCAGAAGATGCTGCACCTCAACGGTCCCGTCCAGAACAGGGAGATGACAGACATTGCTTGGTGCTTGCTTTTTGTCCTTATGTGGATTGGAATAATAATAATTGCAGTCTTCTCTTTTAGTCAAGGACATCCCAATCTACTCACATATCCCTTTGATTCTTCGGGTAGCTATCAGTGTGGATTAGGGCCCGTCTACTCTGCCTACCCTTACGTTTATTTTAATGCCAATAATCGAACGCAATTCGCATGTGTCATGAATTGTCCGATTTCAAAAAAGTAAAACCAGATTCAATCTATAAAAAAGTGACTTTCGTTTATTGATTTTGATTTTTTTAAATTATTAAAAATATAGAGCAGCTAATAAAACTTAATGTATATTGAACAATGTTACATTTCCTTGTTCAACCCTGTTTCCGGCTTATGCAAGCGAATAAATAGTAAAAATATGCTACCCAAACAGTGATACTATCACCTTTGAGTATGACTTGGGTTTAGGTCTCGCACAACAATGGATGGCCGACCTTAGTCTCACCTGGCCTGTCTCCCTCGGCTCGTTCATCTTCGCAGCTTTGTTTAGCCAACTCTCCGTTTTTCTTCTAAGAGCATGGACAAAAGGAGTTGTTTACGGAAGCATGATCCTCTTCTTCGTCGGACTCGTAGGGTTTGGGGTAATGCTATTTATGATGGGCCAAGACATCGATTTTGCAGCGCAAGTGACCGACTACTATCAGCTATTTTCGCCAAAATATCTGAAAATCAGTGCAATTATCTGTTGGGTCTTCGCATTTCTGATATCCATTTTAATTATCTGCCAGATAAATAAAATAAGAAGTGCTATCAGAATCATCAGATTTTCAGCCGTTATGATTTTGACGAGGACATATGAAATATCTTTGCTATCCATCCCCATAGGTACTTTGGTCTGCTTAGCTGGCATCATCAGCTTGTTCATAAGCATGGCAATCTATATGATGAGTGTGCCTGGAGTCGTGATTCCTTGTGGAGGCGAACCATATGGCTGTACCAACTGGAATAGTAGTCTTGCTGGACTATTGCCCTTTGTGATATTCGGAGCTGTGTGGACTGTGCTTTTGTTGCTGCATGTTTCGCAGTACGTTATTGCTTCAGTCTGCAGTTACTGGTACTTTCATAACGAAAAAGGCGAAAAATCTCCGATTCGGCAAAGTTTGAACCAGCTGGTATGCTATCACCTTGGATCTCTAGCACTTGGCTCACTTGTGCTTTCAGTTACTAACATATTTAGGTTTCTGATCGAGTTCCTCCCATTAAACAAGGATTCAACTAATTCTTGTGTCATAAAGTGTCGAATAACTTTCCGAGGACTGATTAGTTGTTGGGAGAGGATTTTGTAGTTTGTGACTCGGAGCGCCTATATTATGATGGGGATTACGGGGGAATCCTTTTGTGGTGCTGCTAAACACTCCTTTGAAGTCATCAAGCTGAACGCTAAAACGTTCCTGATCACGCATTAGTTGACATCGGTGGTCACCCTATTCTCGAAACTGATGGTCGCAATAGTCACCAGTTCGATAGGCAACGCGATAATAACCCAGATTGCGTACTTCGGAGACAATCTATATTCTCCTGTGGTACCAAGTTTTGTGTTCTTCCTGATTGGGTTGGCTACTTCAGATTTGTTTTTGGAAACAGTGGGGATTTGCGCTGACAGTTTATTAATGTGCCACATGATCGCCAAACAAAGTAATTCTACCTAGCTCGTGGAAATGGTTTAGAAAGAATTAGTATCCTGATTAGTTTAATTTAATTTTAGAAAAATGAAAGCCAGTTTTTATATTTTTAGATCGATTGAGGCTAATATTTTTGTAGAACGTATACAATCACAGTTATAAAAATACAGAAAACCGAATATTTTTGGTGGGGGGGGTTTAGGTTTTTTTGTTTATTTTGAATTTAATTGCTAACTATACATTTTCAATATAATAATTAACAAGAAATGTGTCCTTTCATTTTTACTGATAGTTCTTTCGATTTTTATGTTGATGCTGTTTTCCATGGCCATGCACATTGTTTTGGACATTGCTATTGTTGTGCTCGTAATGGCCAAGGTTGTGGGGTGCTACTTTTTTGAATAAGTGTATTGTCGGATTTGCCCTCAATTCAGATAGCTTTACATATCTCTTGCAGTCTCCAAAGCCGATCAGAGGGTAGAGTTCCTGGTAATTTTGGATGAAATACAAATCCATATCAATACTTGTCAGTAATGGGGAGAGAAAATGGCCGTTGCTGACTGTCCAAATTGGGGCGTCTGCTCGGATGCTGTTGTTAATAGCGAACACCGAGAACTCGCCCTGGGAGTAAAATACACTTCCAATCGTGGTCGGTGGTTCTTTGACCTCATCTTCTTCGGTCTTTAGTTTTTCAGAGGACCCACCTCCGAAAATATCGTCATCTTCGCTTCCTGAATGTTCGCTACTCGAATTGTTGAACTTTCCGTCATCTTCTTCTTCATCAGAAGGTATTTCATCTTCCCCATCAACACGGCCCACCTTTTAAACAACTTACACTTTGTATTAAAGCTTTTTAATCTCCACATCTTTTTCACTGTCGTTTTCATCACTTCCTGAGTCTTACCCAGAAGCGGAAGCGGAAGAAGAAGATGAATTTGATTCGTCGTCGGCCCGCATCAAACCAGTTGAGATCTTTCTCATAGGGATATTTGTTTGATCTGGCTTTTGTTCGGCAACTTGTTCAACAAGATTTGTTGACAGTGCTTTGATCTCTGCAGAAATCATAATGACTTTACTGCGTTCTTAGGCATGTTAACCCTTCCGTTTTAGTTATTCTTCCAGGAATTATTTCTCGTGACGCTTAAGTTCTCCAAAGTTGATGGGCTGAATGTGGGCGAACTTTTCGATCTTCAGAGGGTCGATTTTGACCCCCAACTCTATTTAGCCTTCGCAATCCCAGCCGGCCTCCTCGTTGTCCTATTGTTGCTGATAGTTCGTGTAGTTATTGTTTTAGACATTTTTATAATTATTATTGTTTGCAGTAGTTGTCATAGTAGATCTGAAATTACCATTGTTGGCGTCCTTCAAGAAATACTCTGCTTTCTGTCTCCCAGGCGTCTTAGCAGGTTGAGGTTCTGGGTGAAGGGCCATATCATTGAAAAATCCTGGAAACTTTATATGAAGAGTCTCCAATTATGGACTCATCGGGATTATCTCAAAATATTTTCTGAGATCCAAAGCATTGTTGTTGTTGTTGTAAGTGTTTTTGTTGCCCAGGTTATTATATTTGCGACTATTAGTATTGCTGTATATGGGATTATTGTTGTAGCTCTGAGTTGTGGGTTTGGAGTAAGCATAAACGGCTGCATTGGATTTAGTTGAGACATCTTGGTTATACCGTTCATCTCGTTCTCGTACTGGAGCCTTGGGCTACTTGGAGTCATCAAACATGGTTTTGACGAATTTCTTTTACGTCGTCATAACTAATCTAATTTTAGTAGGATTGACTAAGCTATTATGTTTAAATTTGGTTTATCTTTGTTCAGATGACACTTTTTGTCTTAATAGGAGAGTATTGATAAATTAATTGATATATAGATATATATATTTAATTGATTATGATCATTTATGTTTAATTCTAAACTTAGATATCACGAATCACAAACAAAATTGTATAAACAAATATATATACATATTACTGATTACATTAAACACAAATGATACATTTTAGACTTTGAAAAGACCTTATTTTAAGTGCTCTAACAGACTTCAAATCATATTCGGTCAATGGGAGGAACGTCTACTCCATAAAGCATATAATACTTATAGCATTTGATATAGAAATCTATAATAAAATATTGTTTCTATTCATGATTTTTATAATAGTTTTAAAAATTACCCATTTTTTAGGCAAGAAAATAGCATTTCAAATATAAAAATACCCCCAGACAGTTATATATAAAATAAAATAAATAACTTTTCAAACATCATCCTTTTATGCAAACGTAGAGATAATATGAAACAGACTTGTCTATCTCCTGAAACATTGGAATTACCATTTTCGGTAGCTCATAAACCTTTACGTCCCAGCCAGCCAATATCTTTATTTTCTTTTCAGGCCTGCAGTTACTAACATGCATGAACACCCCATCAGTCTTTAAACTATTGTTGATTCGCTTTAACACTTCCCCAATTATGGCTGGCGGAACACAGTCCAACACCGCCTTTTCGAATATGCAATCTACTTGTCTGTGGGGCCACTCTTTAGTGATATCGAGTATTTCCCATTTGATACCCCTTTTGAGTGATTTTTATTAATTTTTCCTAAAGTTAATAATGTTCCAACTGAAATCGCTGCCTGTCAGCTTGTTGTAGTTTTATTTTGCTAGGCTTTCGAGAATGTTTGAATTGCCACTTCCCAGTTAGAGTATTTCCATGTTGCTATTAACAAATCCTACAAAATAGGGCTAAAATGTATGGTTCGTGAAGACATCGGTATATATGAAGCATATGATACTTTGAGTAGGTCGAAACCTACATACCATTCGTAATGGTGGTTCGCCTCCATCTGGTACCTCGCCTCCCAATATGATTGCTAAGAATAGTCTGGCATATTTTCAGGGAAGTCTATTTTGAGCAGAAACTCTTTGAACTGGTTCGTCTTTTCAAGTAGATTATCCTTTCTCTTATCCTGCATATTTATTTGTTTAAATTTTTAAAATCAATAATCGAAAGATATAAAGTGTAAAATATATTTGTATATTTTCACTATGATTAACTCGATTAAATTTAAGCTAAAAATATCATAATTGTGATTATAAAAAAGGAGTGTTTGTCTAAAGATTTATTAAATCCCCTCTCCCTTTATTTACATACCTTACTGTGTAAATATTTTAAAATAATTGTTAATTAATGATTTTTAGTTCTATTTATGAAGTTTAAGTGCAATATAATGAATGAATAAATAATAGTTTTTTTTCCTTCTCGCTGAGTGTTTATTTTTACCATCTTCAAACATCTTTTTTCTTGATAATCTCAATACGCCCAATGCTAATCGTTTTGATCATGCTCATGTCCATTCTATCACTATTTAAGCCCTCCATTGCAACATCTTGCTATTCTTCCGAAAACTCTTCCAATGCTTCAATCTCTGTACCTTCTTCATTATCGTCTTCGTACTACCAATCGTGCATTGTTATCAACACATCCTCAATCTTTATATCATGGGCTTGTAATGGCCCCAATGCGGCTACCAAAGTTTATTGAAGCTTGGCGAGACTTGGATGGGGGTTGGCTGATATTTTTATTGTGTTATTGTTAGTTTCGGAGTTTTCCTCTGTTCCTTTTTTTGGCCTAGTTTTGCGCCCCTTATCAGCGGTGCTTTAGTCTTAATTTTCGAGGACCGGAACTGGCAGACTTAAATACTAGAAATCAGCTTTAAGTTTATTATAAGACTCTGGAGCCTTAGCGATGAGCGAGGTCATGGTGTTGAGCATCAGAGGGACTGGTTTAAAATGAGTACGATATAATTGATACATCAAATCAGTATATGATATATCCATTGTATTTGGAATGCATTTTATGACTTCATGGAAAATCTGAATATCAAGGATGCAATTGCTGAGATGGGATTGAATGATGGTGTTTATGGCTGGCTGAATTTGTCCTTTTGCCAAGTGGGATTCGATGAGGTGAGAATACTCATAGTCTTTTTGTGGAAGAAGTATTTCAATTGGAGTGGCCACAGAAGCCGTGCAAAATCTGCTGAATAATCTTGGTAGTATCTTAATCATCCAGGTTTCTCTTTGTATAGCTTTACAGAATTTTTTGAATAGTAATGAATTTTAAATTATTATTATTAATGTTATTATGCTTATAAACGTATTAAAATTATTCACTCATCTATATTTTTTCCTCGAAAATCAACAAAATTGGTTTAAAATTATTTTGATTATCTTCTCTACTTTTAATACCGAGTAACTTTTAAAAATGGAAAATGAAACGAACTAATTTCAATTATATACAAAAATATATTTTAATAGTTAAAAACCATTTTTAGATGTAAAAGAATTCAAATGATATATATTTCTGCTAATAAAAAAATAATCCTATCATCAATCACATTTTCAATGAAAATTATTTCTTGAGATCCAGCTTGATGTAAGGTCGGTCATAGGCATCAATTCTGTTCTTCGCATCAATAACATACCCATAGGCAAAGTAAACGTGTTGATTTGTCAGGTCATAAATAACAGTCTGCAAATTCCCACTAGTTAGGCTGGGGAGGATTGTCTTCACTGTCAGCTCGGCAGTTATTTATCCGCTGTGGGTTGTCAGTAGCTCTCCCTAAATTATTTAATTAAAAACAATAATAAAAAATATGAAATATATCGGCTATTTATTACGAGTCTTTGATGAAAAGAAGGACAAAGCCAGTCCATACCCCAATACACTGCATTTTTTACGGCAGGATGCCAGGTACTATTTGTGGGCAGAGGAACTGTATCATTAACAACATTCAAGACCGAATGTCCGTACTGGAATCCTCTAAACTCACCAGCCTTTCCATCTCCAACTCCGAGGATGAGATTGCAGGTACGTCTTGTTGTCTTCATTCGGTTGATAGTCTGATTGAGCGAAGTATCAAATTGTAAAACGTCTCTAAGAATGAAGGTAAAGGGATCTCCGATCCGAGACTATTTGCCAAAGGTTTAGTCAGGGTAAGTTACGCCTATTTCCGAAACAGCCATTTGTTGTTCAGAAACTCCGGAGATAACTCCAATCCAGCCAATAAAACCAATGTTCATCCATGTATTGCCATCTTTCTTAGATGAGGGATGGTAAACAATAGCGAGGGGATATTTTCTGTAGGGACCGTCGAAGTCCCAATCTAGAGCCCTTAGTTGAATAGTTTCAGCATTCTTTGTGGCTTCTCCCCACGCTCCGAACATCGAGCAGTGACCTTTCGTCACCTCCCCAATCATATGGATCCTTCTTAACAGTTTGAAGTCTACTCCACTCCCGTCAGCTATTCCCTTCATCTCCTGATAGTACTTGGAGTTAGTATATCTTTTGGTGAGTCTGTAGGTAAGATCAAGTGCCAGACCTATCGCCCCATCAGCTGCAGCTTTTTGAAGGAATGGAGGTATTTTTTTGTTGAGGCTTCCTTCAATTTGGGATTCAATGTATTCCCACAGTTCTGGCAGGAACTGGTTGAGTTGTGTCTTTAATAATTGGCCATGAGCCAATCCCATCTGATACATATTGCCGTAAACGTGCAGTAGCTTCATGGCCGTTGTGCCAGTTCCGATTTCGTACAGCACGCCATACTGGTGCTTGGTGAGGAGCCTCGGCTCAGCTGACCAGATGGCTTCATTGTTGTCGTGATATTTGCCTGGGGTTCCATGGCAATACGCTGATAAGGCAAGCGTCACTAAGAGTGCAATAAGTACAAACTTGTACATTTTATGGATTTTTATTATATAAATAGGTAAAAATGTTTATAATATTTTATGTCCACACAACTTTATAAATAGGATCTAAAGTGGTAGATTTATTTTATTTATTTTAGTATTCAGCATTTTTATAGTCTAGTCTTATATTACTATTTAATACGACATATATTTATTTTCAAGTTTAAATTTCATAAGGATCAGTACAGGTATCTGGAGGTAACAACTAAAAGCATTCTAGACACAAAGCAAAATCGCATCTCCTTTAGTTATAACAATGATCGCCTTTTGTTCTTACCCTCTATCCACAGCAATCGCACAACATCATACTCGAATTGCATTGTCTCCTCTTGAAATTATGCCCCAGAGGACAGACTCTCCGAGTCAGAGTTTTTATCGGTTTGCAGAATGTGCAATAAGATGTAGAGCACTCCGAACAAAATGATCGACATATGTTTCGAACTTCACACCCCACGCATCTTTTCATAATAAGCCCTGCATTTTAGTGCAAAAAGACAAGAGGGTGTCCCTCATCGCAGAGATATTTCTCTTTTAAAGAAGCTTAGTCTAACCCTTTCCACCCTACTGGGGCTTCACTGCAAATGTGTAGATGGGCCTCAAACTCTTCGGCGAGCAGTCCCAGTTCGTGAGCTGCTTAGCACTTGAAAGGGCATAGCAGAACTAAACCAGTTGGTTCGCATGGACTGACCTAAAAAGAGGGCGAGCACCTTTTGGCACATTTTTTATTGGCCTTTTCCCATCGGCTGGCACAAGGTTTGCAATATTTAATTTTGCAAGTTTTGCACTCCTGGGGATATGTGAGAGGTTCCAAGCAGATGGAGCATTCATGCTATTCCTCTTTGTATTAATCGGGATGTTTGAGACAAGAAATTTTATCAATTTTTCTGATTGCGTTTTTCATAATGACTTTAGTCTCGTGTTGCAGAATAGTTTAATCCTTATACTATAATTTATGTAATTATAATATGACTAAATATTATAATATAGTTAATAAGGTTTACTCTTGAAAATTTGATATGATAAACGTTAGCTCTATAAATTATTTATTTTAATTCAAAATCTGGATAATTTTAGAAACCAAAAACTATACAATTGAATTTTCTTCTAACTCAAAAGAACGAATATTTTCTCGAAGGCAAATCTTGAGGGGAGCCCAATTTGGGACTTTTTAGAAAATAAAAATAAGGTATTATGTATGGTTGGAGGTGTCAAATTATCATCTTTCATGTCAAAATTATTCTCGAAATTAATAGGTCTTACCATAAAAAAAATCAATAATAGATCAATAACCCAATATTAAGTGGCTAGTTGGGGTTGGGGTTGGGGTTGCTGCTAGTTGGGGGTTAGTTGGGGGGTTGGGGTTGGGGTTGGGGTTGGGGTTGGGGCTTAGCTAGTTGGTTGGGGCCAAGAAGAAGGTTGGGGTTGGGGTTGGGGTTGGGGTTGAAGGCTAGTTGCTGGGGTTGGGGTTAAAGTTAGTTGGGGTTAAGGTTGGTCTATTTCTTTTATATTGAATAGTTTTACCACATTACCACGCAGCGATCATATTTCATTAAAAAAATCATTAATGGGTTCAAAATATCCTTCGGTAAAGCTGGGTAAATTCTAATTAAATTCAACCAACCTAAATTAATACATCGGTTTTTATTTTATTTAAAAATCACTTTCAGGTTGAAAAAAAAACCTTTATTGACCCCCATACGTATTGTCAATGGACGAAAAGGGTTAATGTACCTCTAGGTAACACGCAATGGCGTTTATTTGTATCCGGTGGGGGAATAAAAGCAACATCCTTTATAATCGCCCCAACCCTAAACAATATAGAGTGGGCTTTACAATCGGTTGCACTTGACTGGGTCACTCGGATGTACCAGAAGATATGATCTCACTTGGGTTATTATTTCGTTTTCACTAATTGCATTAACACCTTAAATAATAATGCTGTAAAAAACAGTTTGACCAACGGAAATCGTAATTGTTTCAAGTAACTCGTTCAATTCTACTGAATGACTGAGCAAGTATTGGCAATCAGTGGCGTACATATGGTTTGGTTTCTACTGGTAACTCTCCCCTTCTATTCAAATTTAGAAACTTTACACCAACATTCTGTATGTCAAAACAAATCATGAATGTCGTTTAATTTCTGATACTTTACGAAAATACTATTCCTTCCACATCACAAGTTAATACAGTTGAGGTTACCCCCTACTTTCCCACCCCGGTATAAATAAGTAACTAATGGTTACTCATTCACGGTGCACCTCAAGGACTTAGTATTTTTTTTTTTTTTAAAGGAAGACAAATATTCCCTGGTTACAAATAAACTGACAATATTTGAAAATCTCCTACTACCATCACAGTAAGCGGAAGATGTTGCTTGTTTCGTAATGGAGGACTAAGCCAGCCGAGGAATTGAACTCACGACACCTGGGTGAGACCCAAACGCGATGCCAACTCAGCCGCCGACCGGTCACTCAGCCACTGACCGGTCATATTATTATTATTATTTATTTAATACAGAAAGTTTAGAAATAATTTTGGTTCGTACTTCATGTTCACACTAGTGACTTTAGTGCGAAAACTGGCATTTATTATTAATTCGCGGCTCCCAATACAAAACAGGCGTTTCTCGTATTTAGCAACTTTCCAGGAGTGCCATAAAACTACTGTTTTTGACCGAATTCGTGCACATTCTATTACATGTTTCGCTAATGAAGTAAAAAAAAGCCCAATTAAAAACCCATTAGCGATACATTTACTAAAATGTATATAAATCCGACAAAAAAAACAGTTTTTGATTCTCCTGGAATGTTGCTAAATATAAGGATTGCCTGTTTGTGCTGTAGGTAAAGAATTGATCCATTTATTCCAGATGACACTCTAACTATAAAATGTTCCGCTTGGGATCAACAAACATTGTTGAAATGCTGCAATATATTTTGGAGGCCTATTTATACTCCGTTCGTTATTATATCTGGTTTTTGGTTCTCCTGGAATGTTGCTAAATATGAGAATCGCCTGTTTGTGCTGTAGGTAAAGAATTGATCCATTTATTCCAGATGACACTCGACCTATAAAATGTTCCGCTTGGGATCAACAAACATTGTTGAAATGCTGCAATATATTTTGGAGGCCTATTTATACTCCGTTCGTTATTATATCTGGTTGAATACAGCTTGCTTCTAATTAGCTAATGGATCATTGTGTGTTCATCAATTTCATTCGTCATCACCCTTCTCAATATAGCGAGCGAAAAATTACTCGTACTCTAACTTTGTGCTACAACTTTTTTGGATTAACATAAAGATAAATCATCGCCCACAACAAGCGTAGCAAGGTACATCTCACATTTAGCAAATTTTTAGAAGAGCCAAAAAACTGTTTTTTTTATAAATTCTTTACAAAGATTTGGATTGACAAAAATGTTTAATCAAAGTCACATTAGCGAAAAATGTAATAAAATGTACGGCAAACAATTTTTATGTATATGAGTTTTTTTAAAATTTAATGTAAATCATATTCAATAATGTTATTATAAAGTTTCGGCGTTTCGGCGTTTAAGGCCATTAGGCCAATGACAGTTTGAAAATGGCCTTAAACGCACAGCTGTCACAATAATAAAAACTAAAAATACTTGCAGAAAATAATAACATTATTAAATTTGATTTACATTAAATTAAATAAAAAAATTAAATGGAGTTCTACGAATTAAACACATAATTAATTAATATATATGAGATACACCTATTTTTGTTGTGGGCGACGAATAAAGTAGGTACTTATGTACGAATATGTATATTTTGTAGGGACTATAGTTTCTTAATTCCCGCGTATAAAACGTTTTCCCTAATCACATGGTTAGTTACGTGGAAAAAAAAAACTAAGCCACTCTAATAAAAATAAATTGCGTGCGCCATTGGTTCCAATAATAACGGGAACGTAAGATCGAGTAGATGTATAATATAGATTATGCCTATACATCAAGATTAGATCCCATAATACTACTAAGTAGGCTCCTAACGTACTAGAACGATGTTAGTTTTGGCAGAATCCATATTTTTTCTGCGCATTAGTGCCTTGCAAAAGACGTACGGGTTTGGAAAAGAGAAAAGCTTTTATCGGTTGGACGTTGAAAAAGAAAAACTCGACGACTGAATGCAGTGGAAATGAATAATATACTCCTTTGAATAAATGATACACAGACACTCTATACTGATACAAGAATTGATATACAAATTAATAATAGCCCACATTAGTATGTATGCAGGTTGCCAATAATAAGAACATTTAACCAATTAATTTAACTCTTTTAGATGCCTCTTTTATGTGAACTAAATGTTTCTGACTGTCCGGAGACGGTGGAACTATTGCATCCCCTTTTGAAGAATGCTGTGAGGCTGAAGGAAATGTAAAAGATAGGGAGATGGATTAGATGATAGTGGGGAAGTACTTGACTAAACAGATCTATTCAACAAACGTGGTTCGAGCTATTTTAAACAACATTTCGATTCTGACTGCTGGTTTTTAACCAGGGCGATACTGAGAGTATTTTCCACTATGGTGTGATATGTAAGATTAAGAAAGGGACGCTTAGATGGTTTGGGCATGTAGAGCGAATGAACGAAGAGAGGAGTGTAAGGAGAATATATGACGTGAATAAGAATGGAAGAAGAAACTGGGGACGTGCGAGGAAGACATGGCACGATCAAGTGAATCAAATACTTGCATCAAATAACAGAAGAGAATGTATGAGACGTTGTATGAAAGTGAATGAAGGAAGAAGTGAATGCCAATATCTCTGCCTACCCCTGCGAGGAAACGACGTGATGGTTAGTTAGTTAGTTAGTTAGGTGTGATATGTTGCAAGTACTGAATAGATAATACGGTTCCATGACAATTCAACACACGTGTGAATCGGCACACTTATTAAAAGTCATCAAAAGTTAGGCAGGTTAGATTGGGCGTGCTTAGATTAGGTTGTTGGGCTAGTTTTTTATTCGTTCTTTTAATGACTTTATATCACTCTTAAAAAGTGTGCCGATTCATACGTGTGTTTAATTATCCGGTAATGAAATAATACACACTAGAAATGTCTTCCATGTAAATATGAATGTAAATCAATGTAGCCATGTAAATATGAATGTAAATCAATGTAGCTAGGTTCGAGAAAGCCAATGAAAATACAGCGCCCTGTCTCTATTGCGCTTCCTGTATTAGCCATTCCATTTGATAAAAAAAAAAAATTGTATTCGAAATTTAAGGTCCGAAAAGCCAGAATTTTGGATCACGAAACACGCCAAAATCGCAATTCTTGTATTCTTCTTTATTCTATGGTAGTAAGCTATGACATTCCCGCAGGCACATATTTAGGTACATCTGAACAAATAATTACTCGGAGCCATTTCAATGTTTAAAATCTTATACATATTGTTAAGTGTGTTAAAAAAAAAAAAAAAATCGATTATGCGTTAATTCAGAATTTACTTTATAATTTCTTAAGTGCTTTGCTCAATGTGGCACTAATTTATTAGTCCCAGAATGGAAGTATTTTTTGATTTAGTTAGCTTTCTTCCTTAGAGCAGTCGATATGAAGCCTGTATGGGGTAAGATTCATGAAAAAAACATAAGTTATTTTGTGAAAACATGTTTTGCGTTTAAAGCGACTTCTGAAGTCATTTTTCTCACGAAAATTGAGGATATTTACTACTACCTACCCCCACTCATGAGATGATGAATGGATATGCCAAATGCAAGAGTTTTATGTTGGGACGGAAGGGTGACCTATTGTTCTCTACAACGTTAACAACTCCAACTCTTATGTAACGAAGTTTTCACTATCAACCTCTCTCGTGTTTCCACTAAACAGATGTACGCGGTACACAGTAGATTAATATTACGAAATAAGGTCGTATTTTTCCTGTTTCAAATATGTTTTTCTTTATTGTGTTGAACTTACGCTGGTATAATTTAAACACATTTTTGATAACATTCGGGTTGCTTTTTATCTCTGTACATTGTATAATCACCGTTGGCATCTCAGTGGGAGTTCAATCGGAAATTTAAAAAAAGTGAGAAAAAAATTCCTTGTCTGTAAAAAAAATATGTTGTTCTATTTCACTTATATATATTCCCCTAGATCTTAAGGAATTTCATCAGATTTCTGCTCCAGAAATTAGTGACGTGGTAATAAGAAACGCGTCGCCGATTCATTAAAATGTCCGTGGCTAATGGATAATTTAGTAGGTTACAAAAAATAGTTTTAAATACGAAAATCACAATTTATGTAAGAAGCTTTAATGTTTTTTTTTATTCTATCAATAAAGTATCATCTTCAGTAATGAACTTATTTTAATATCAACTTATGGCACGATAATCACAGAAAAAATCTACTGATTCTGGCAAAATACTTTGCCGTACAAATTTGTTGTTAACAAAGTTTCGTACGGTTGCGCACACGGTCGCCTTGTAGATTTCAAAGGATTGCTCGCTCGGCACGGTTTCTCACGAGAATGACAATGCATCAAATATTTCTTAGGATAGAAAGCCCCATAGAAACTGAACTCATAATGCACATATGTGAATTAATTTTCGGCTCACTCTCGGGCGGTATTACCTATACAGACGGGTGAATTTTTAATATCGAATTTGAATGGCACGCTGTTTAAAGTGTAGATAAATTATGATATATGTTTGTTTTGGGAGTTCACTGTATTAATGCACGTTAGAGAAAACCGCCACTGATATTCACCCTGATTATAAGAATTCCATAAAAATAAGCACCGTTATAAATTAGCACTAATTATTCATTTAAAATAAAAACAAGACCCCTAAAAGAAAACCGTGTGTTTTTCCAAAGAGAAAAAGCACTTAAGAAAGAACGACTTTCCATAAAACTCAATGTGCTAAAAATAATAAGCTTCCAAGTTTAGTTTCAGATTAATATAGAAGAACCGAGACTTCTCTGTTTCAGCGTTAATGCAAAGTTCTCAGAAATGGGAAAAGAAAAGACACAAACGTAAATAAGTATGACCCCGAGAGGAGACCAGTATAGACATGAGAATTTATTCTGCCTTCCTCTTGTTTGCCCTTGGAGCCTGCCCAATGTTCATCAACCCTCTATCTTCTGCGCTCCTATTACCCTCTTTTCACCCACACCCCCTTATTCCTCGAAATAAAACAATCTACAGCGATGGCCTCTTTTTTCTCGCCATCCACACCATTCGTTGATAACATTTCCTGCGCCATATAATCGCTCTCTCCAGGCCTAGTATTTTAAAGAAGGGGGCGACACCCGTTATCATTGATCAAAGTTTGTACGCGGCAAAGGAAACTCTTTGAAAAATTAATTCAATGAGCTTTTTTTAAGGCAAAATAGCGTTTTAATATGATTTTTAAGGTGAGTTTTAAACCATTTAAAAAGGCATCTGAAAATCAAGGAATTCTTTTAGTTGTGGCTATGATTAAGTAGTCCACAGCCTGGCAGTTAGGAGTGTTAGGACCCTTAGATAGTAAATTATGCCCCTTTTTAAACTAGTTGGGCTTACTGTAAAAGACTGTAGGTACCTACTAAAAATGTAAGGGTTTATAGCTTATTTTTTATTTATAAATGAATTAAAAATCACTTTGTAATCATCACTTTATTAATAAATACATATAAACATGTTTCGAAAGCAAAGCTTTCCTCATCAGGACATACAGAATACTAAAAAATAATAACGTCAAGTATAAACGAATGATAAACATAAACATTGAATATAATATTATAAAAAAAAAAATTATTATTAATATTATTATGAAAATAAATTCAAGAGACAGATATTTAAAAAAAAAAATTATTAATTATACGCAATTGACTATTAACACTTTACATTACATTATATTTTTTATTTATTTACAAAAAGTACTTTCAACAGTGTTGCCACTGTTGCCGCCTATTGCCGAATTCTTATTATTTCATTTAAATGATTGAGAGATATTTTGTATAAACCACCATTTAATAAATCAATATCAACATGTTTCTAAACCAATGGTTCACCTTTGGGACATATAGCACGTTTGCGGTTACTGTGTAATTTTGTATATTTTAATTAAATAACATAATTTTGGTCGTGATATGAGTACGAAACACGTTACACTCTCTTTTCTAAATTCAAATCATTAATTAAAATATACAATGTCTGATTTAATTCTAAAATTATTGAAAAGTACACAATTCTTAATTTCAGTAGGTACAAACGAGTAGCAAAATTTATTTATGCCACCGTTCTTACAAAAATTGGTGGTGCAATAGTCGGCATAGATGGCCGTCGCAATATTTAAAAAAAAATGTTCTTAATTTTTATATTTAACTACCTGATGTGTACCCGGCCTAACTCGGGATTTTTTTTTGTAATAAAGTTATGCAGTTTTGAATTCTAGCTTGTCATTAGGGTGCCATAATTGATTTGACAGCGAAAGTAACTATCTCCAAGTATAGAAAAATTCAATTAGATATTTTATTTCATTCCAAACGTTTATTTTTTCAAAATATATCAAAATAAAAAAAGTTCTTAAGTATGTACCTACTTGTATTTTCCATTTTTAAAATATTCTACCAAAAAAAAACTTCTTCTTTTGAATATGCGATATGTGGCTAGCCAGAGTGTTATAATATGGGCCAACCTAAATAAAACATGGCCGGTTCAATGTTTTTCATATTAATTTTAAAATGTTATAGCAAACAGTTTTACATATTGGATTGAACTACTTTTTAAACCTTCCCGGCAATAATAAAAACGTCCAGTGATTTTCGAGAACTTCGAGGACAAACAAACAAACTTACGTTGATTTTCATATATATTGATATCCCGTTATTTTTGACGGGACTGCGCTAGCATTTTAATAATATCATATCATGTACGTAATAATTTTAAAACAAAACCGAAATACGATAAATAATATTTAAAAAATTGTACTGCAGTTCACGTTTTATTTATTTCCATAAACAATAAATCACCCCTGTTTAAAAAGCAGCAGCAAGAGAAAAAGTGACTTATCATGGCATTGTGGGTCGCATTCCGGAAGCTGCCAACCATGAACCCGACCGGAAATACCGTATTGTTCCTGTGACATATTCTTATTATTCAAATACAGGCTTCCGCTATTCACCGGATCCACACGTTTCAAGCTGAACTACCGACTACTGGGTACCTACAATAAAATTAATTACTTATTCCTTGTGTTATACTAACGCAGTTCTGGTGATCTTTTATTATTTAAATATATCCTTCCTACATATACAAGGAAGGCAATATTTCTTTTATATTATCATATTTTTCATGCGGACGGAAATGTACACATTCAATTTTTTAATAAACTAAACTACCCTTTAAATTTAAATTTATGAAAATTGAAGAATTTTTTTCAGTTTCACTTTTCGTTTTAAGAGTTGTTAACCTCAATCCGGGCTCAATACTCTTCTCATTTGCGTGTCATCTTCTTCATCACCAACCCAACCATAGTCGCATTCCAAGTATGAATGATCGGGGTCCATTGGCAGTAACAACTCTTGTTCAATTTTATTGTCACTCAATTCTGAAAAGCAAAATAAAAGTTAGCCTAACAACCCAAGGTATCGCCCATGATACTTCCAATAAAAACTAAAAATTAACTAGAAAAACAGCAAAAAATAGATTATTTTATACTACTCAATTGAAGTCAACACTCGTACACTAGACCCCAATTTTATACCAAATAGTGTAATAATAATCAATAAAATAACCACCCACCTTCAATTTCAAAACGAGACATGTTGACAGCTAAAAATCGTTATGTTTGGTTGACAGTAGATAACATCCAAACTAGTTTATTCAAGTCAAACATGCGTAGTCGGTAAAAGAGATGCCCACTCTATCTAATACTTCAGGTTTGTGTTGATAAACATAATCAGCAAATAATATTTATGAAATAGATCATGAGTATCTTATGTGATACCGAGGGCCCGAAGAGGTTAATATTATCTTCAATTATTTAAAAAAAAAATTATGACAAAGAATCACTTTGTTTTAATAACTATTTTAATAAGAAATATCAACACTTTCCTTCATCAGGGTACAGAGAATACGAAAAATAAGTTAAAGCTTAAATTAAGAGAGTAAAACTAATTTAACTATCGTTATTAAATCTTAAAACATGATACACCTTCACCAAAATTTTAAAAAATATAGGAGACAACCTTCTAAAGTCAAATAATAAGTTTGACACATGCCAAATGCCAGTGATGCATCTGTGTATAACTGTGTTCGACTCATTTGCTGTGATACCTCAAGGCTCCGTATTCAGATTTTCTATGTTCGTATTTATTTATTTAAAGGCTTTTACATAAAGGTGATACTGTAAAACATACACATAAAGCGTACATTGGAGAATATCGTATAGGAAAATAATGATGAAGATGTTATTATGAAGTAGATACAAAATGTAGGTAGATGCAATTATAAAATCGGTAAATACATGAATCTACAAATTTAGGTGAAGTCTACAACTCTTATTACAAGTAGAATTAGAATGAATAAAATGAAACACAATAGGAATACTCATGTCATACTAAAATAATGGACTAAGGTTGTAATAAGAGTTCAATCATTTTAATTTTTTATTTCAGTGATCCAGATTTAAAAATATCCACAGAACAATATTTATTACCGAGGATATGAAGTCTCTGTATGGTCGAGTTAGAGACAAAGTTAGTACGAAATAGTTCTTCATGAAATGGAACTATACTTGTATTTTTACCAGGTTCTCTGGACATCATCATTTCTAACAGGTCCGGAGTATCAAATTGTGCATGTATTATTTTACGCAAACAGAGTAAGTCACTAACAATTGTTCTATCGGATATTTTTTTTGTACAAGGAAATTAAAAAGATAATCATAGTTAATCTGTGCTGAGGGTATACCTAATTTATAATTCATGAATCTTAGAAATTTATTTTGTACTCTTTCAATTTTATCTATATGGATTTTATAATGTTAATTCCGAGGAGTAGAATCTAATTCGAAGTTACTTCAAACTGACTTCTAACTAGTGTGGTAAAGGTGATTTTGAATAGAAATATTGATTTGAATTCATGAGTTAATATGTAACAATTTCTAGGCATTTTGTTTGAAGGGTTTTATTAACAATGTATACTTAAACGTCGAATTAATTGTCGACACCGGTAGCGTAGTAAATAAATAATTCAATTGAAATTATTACAAACTTCCCTTCAAAATTTGAAGATTTTATGGACTTAAATAATATATATGTACTTATTTAAGAAAATCACCAGTTGAAAAAGTATTTACATTAAATGCCTTTGATTGGAATAATTATTAAAAGTATTCTCCGAAAAATATAAATAACACGTATGGCTCTGTTATTTAACATGTTTTAGGTATGAAAAAAATCACATCGTTTCTTTAAATGCTACTTAAGTCAGCAGTCTTGAGATTTTTACTCTATTCTAAATATTTTGTGTTTTATTAAATTTTTTTAAAACGATCGTTTACGCCCTAAACGTTTATTATATTAGCGCTCTCGAAAAATTATCGGTTTACGCTCGGAGAGTATTGCTGGGTATTAAACATGACAAAGAAGAGAATATGTACATTAATTTGACATGATTTTTTTCTCTCCTAAATAATTATGTTCATGGACTATTTCTCTGTCCCGACATCAATAAGAAGAAAAAAAATATTTCTAGAGTATTTCTTCACGTAAAACAAAAGCCGTCATTCAAAATTAATGTTTATTTATTGGGGGAACTAAACTAGGGTGTAGCTATTAAATTATCCAGCATTTCGCCATTTGTCAATATTAAACCTTCATTAGGACGAGGCAAATCACGGGCAAAAGGTCGATCGTAACACTATTATGATAAATAAGGACATTTGTGGACTTAATAAATTAGTTCTCTGGGTATTACGCAATGTAGAGTCGCTACCCTTTACTGTTGTAAGCTGATTCGGGAACAGCTTATTTTAATAACTCGCTAAAGTTATTTTGTCGTTTTGATAAATTTCAACCAGTCTTACCAACCGATTTTAACTAGTGTTTTAATGAAATAATAATAATAATAATGAAATAAATTGTTAATGTTACATTATAGGTACACATATAAGTATACAATTTATTTTTATTAACTTATTGAAGTATATAAACTCCATTGTAATATTGAACTATTGAAGAAGATAAAATTAATAAATCCTAAACAAAGCCGGAAAAAACTACAGAAAATAGTCAGTCGCATCTGGAAATCGAACTCAGGAATTCTGTCTTACCGGGACAACTGCTCTACCGACTGAGCTAATGAGACTCTTTTGATGGTGACTGATGACCACACAAAGTAGCAAATTAAAAAAAAAAATAACACTTGCCATATATAATCTAAGCAATAACGCAGAGAATCTAGATGTTACTCTTTGCTATTTATGCGTGCGAACAATGAGCTATGGCGTTATGAAATTTACATGGCTTTTCGGATAGAAATATTTAGATGAACGATGTTCAGCTAATGATGTGCATAAGTAATGATGTTTTAAAATTCCAATTAGACAAAAAAAGAAAGTATATCAAATGGTTTTTGTTAATTAATTAGTTTAATACGTATGTAAGTACAATAGAATCATTTTAAAGATATTCTAGCTTAGTGTAATAGTGTACTGTATCGTGAGATTACTGCAAGGTAAGAGGGGACAGCAAGCCGGTCTTCCAAACACTAGTTTGAACTAATTTGAACCAGTATCGGTATGCACAAATACTTATTAATTGTTTTTGTGTTTAATTCATGGAACTCCATTTATTTTTTTTTAAATTTAATGTAAAACAATTTAATAATGTTATTATTAAGTTCTGCAAGTTTTTTTAGTGTTTTTATTATTGTGACCGCTGTTTCGGCGTTTAAGGTCACTTTCGAACTGTGGTCAATCCACATTGCGACGACTTATTCATATGATTTTTTTTACTCCCACTTCATTCTAATTTGGACGGGTTTTTGATAATAATAATGATTTATTATCGGTTAAACCGATTTAGTTAGATTAGGTTTTCAAATTTTAATGTGTTTCCTCGTATTTAACTGATAATGTTTACTTAACTGTTTTATTTAAATGTGTTATATATATAAATCAATTCGCTATTTAAAATGGCCTGTATGTTTTACTGCTTTATTTGAATTTTTTTCACTATGACGCCAAGCAAACTTAATTTTGTTGGTGACCTCGAGATTGCGCGCTTAAATCACATTTCAATTTAGTGGCAACTCAATTTGATTCGAGTAATCCACCTTAATTGTTCATAAAATTACATTTTAAAACAGCTCTCTCCGTCGAATGTCGATAATAACAATTTTTCTTAACCTTCGTGAAGGCTTATCAATTGTTTTGTTAAGTTGTTATTACTGCCGTTCAATCTAACATTATCAACAGTTAAAAATCAATCCATCACTATAATTAAGGCACCAATTATTTTGAAACAAATTTTCGGTTATTATGTATTAAATTATAAAAGAAAATTACCATATCATGTGCTAATGAAGTAAATCAAGCGTGATGTTTGAGTTATCGCACACCAAAAATGTTCCCGCCATTATAAATCAAACAGCCCTGAAAAACAAAACATTCATATTTTCATTTGCAGATTCAATCACGATTGACCTAATTGCGAAATTGAATTCAATATTGAAAGTAATTTGCAATAAAAAAAGTTATTTAAATGGAATGGTAATGGTTGGCGAACGAAAAACTTGATTTATTTTTCGTGCAAAAAATCGCAGTGTAATGGCGCAATTTAGTGAAATTTTACCCCGACTGCGTTCAACCCTAATAACTTCACCTTTACAATAAGTTAGTTTTGTATAACACCTTTACTTTAGGTGTTCTTTTATTTGGGGTGATTTTAAAGCACTGAAGATGTAAGCCGATGTAAGTGTTGTAGGCGTGGCTGTGCCTCCAAACTAAGATACGTTTTTTCTTATAAAATATGTATATTATACAAAAAAGTCATTAACTTATCGCAGTCCGCGACATTGTAAATAACTAAGTGCGGGTTGTTTCGAATTACTTGAAGGATTCATCA
>JAHDVE020005207.1:0-14258 GCA_022606495.2 Halesus radiatus | reverse complement strand
AAGAGATAGAGATTGAGGGAGGGGTGAAAGGAAACCTATTTAAAATGGGGCTGTAAGATGGGTATTTTTGATTGTTAATAATAGACTCATTATTATTAAGGGATTTCTTTATTTCCAAAGCTTCTAAATTAACTAAGCGTTTACCTTTACTACTATTAAAATTATTATTTTTAAGACATCTTGCATGTTCTTTGATGCTAATGTCGAAATTACGGCTTGTTTTTCCAATGTAAAATGAGGAACAGTCGTTACAATTTAGTTTATATATACCGGAGTGAGTCATTTTGTGGTCTTTTATTGGTCGAAACCGGTCGGTGTGAAAAATAAAAGTGGTTAAAACAAAGTTTGATTGTTTCATATGAATTATTAATAGTTCATAGCAGCTGAAGTCTACTTCCAACTGATTAATGCAACGTAACCTGTTCCTTCACAATATTTACATAAATTATTGTTTTTAGGTTCGTCTTCAGTAAATAGTACTTGAAGTAGATTTTCCCACAAATGCGCTGTACAAATGGAAGTTTATTATTATTTTATGGGCTGTTTGTGTCAATAAAATGAATACAAAACAATGAGCACAACTTTATTAATTTATCTGATAATATACAAATAGTGTTTTTTTACATACTATTTTTATACCCCGACCCATTGTGCGACTGTACGCTAGGGTCGGCACTTCGCTCGGCGACCCACGGTAACACCGTTACCTTGACTGACGGTGCAGCGATTTGCAGCTGATACAAGCTCGTGCCGCACATAGGGTTTCCATATTAACTACATAACTACGTATCAACCTGCTAGGGTGGCGCCGGCGGCGAGATATACCGCTCGCTCCGTCACTGCGCCCAGCGCCAATATGGCTTAGTGTCCGTAATACGGCATTAAAATATCTTGCTTCTTGGCTGAGTTTCCGTAAACTATAATCTACGGTATTTTGCCATCATGCGGAGTTAAGGTGAATTGAGTTTTCTCGGTTATCTTTTATAACTTTTAAGATTTTATGTAATAAAAATAATAATAATAATTGGATGACTTGTTATTAGACAAGTCATCCAATTATTATCCGTTTTTGTGAAAAATCACGTCAGGGGCGCTGTACAAATATTACTTCCTATTCTTTGTCTAACTATGTACAAACAGATACAGAAAACACACTTACCTGGCAGGTCGCTTCAGATGAACACAGTTTTATTAGAAATTTAAGCTTAGAGATATGATTTTTACAGTTGCTTTTTTATCCTCCATTTTTATTGATGTTACATTTATTAGAAGATTGGTGGCACAAGAAGAGTTGGTATTTATTTGAAATATTTATAATTTTTAGGAATGGAGAATATTTATAAAATTATCTTAAAAAGCGTAAGAAGTTTTTAATAGATATTAACATTTTATTTTTTTTACACATTTACTTATCTAGTGTTACGGGCTGTGGACGCATTTGCGCACTGATGCGTGAATGCATGATGCGTTTTCTACTTTTTCCATAAGTTACTTTAGGTAAGCACTAACTGGCTAGCCTAGCTCAGCAATTTACGTGTGCATTTCTTCAATTTATGGATACGATTATCTGAAAATATGAGTTTTAAGTTTAGTTCTGAATTCTGTCGAGTGTTTGATAATTCTTAAGTTATGCGGCAGTTCATTCCAGGCTTTAGGTCCTGATACTCCGAAAGCACGACCACCGAACTTAGTGTGCGCTGGTTTATTCAACCTCCCGATAGCTGATGACGCTGCTGACCCAAGGGTGGACTGTCGTGAATTGGTATTTTCAGGAATACAAAGTTTTGATAAGTAAGCCGGAGCCATTCCGTTAAGTGACTTAAATAACATGCAGCAGAGCTTGAACTGGATTTTTTCAGGACATTTGAGCCAGTGGAGATTCTTGAATAGCTCTGAAATGTGAGAATATTTAGATACATACTGCAGCGTTGAAAACTGATTGCAATTTGTTAATTTGGTATTTGAGGAAACTTGCATATATTCCTTTGCAGTAATCTATATTTCTCGACTTAACTTTTCATAAGAAATCAACATAAGAAATAATTCAATAGCTACTAAATAAATTATGTTTTTTTGTGATCGCTTGTAAACATGATGTGACGAAGATCTGTGCAAAACATTTGAGACCTCCGACTTTTATCAGTACTTACAAATAGATATTTTGGTAAGTGATTTGATTCAGGGATTTTAATAAATTGCTGGATTATGTTGTATTGTATATAATAATTATATCTTTATTGAAATTCAGTTTGACTGTAACTAAAATACATGTATAATAAAGTGTATAGTGGTTTATAAAGTAGATATATAGAGAAAAATAGAAAATAATATAATAGCAGTAGGTAATATGTAAAGAACAGAAATGCATAGTTATAAGTTGAAGCTTCACATAACCCGCCTCACTAGGCTAGCCTGTGGTGAGGCAGTTATTTTGCATATTATTTTATAACACTTATTATTATTATTTAGTCTTTTTTAATAGAATTTATGTTTATTTGTACAAAAATCAGTGAGGATTGTTTTAGCGTAAATCTGCCGAACGTCAAATACTCTCATTATAATGCGATTAATCGCCTACCATATAACTCTCGTCGTATGGTAAGCGATTGTTGATAAAATCGACATTCATAAAGGCGCATTATACCAATATTAGAAAAGTTTAAAAAAAACTTATTTATTTCCGAAAAGACAAATAGAATTTACTGTTTGTCAATGTCGTGGGAAATGGCGCTTTTGTTAACCTTCGAGATAAGAAGTATTTAAGGTAGTAGCATTAGCAGCGGTATGTGTTGAAACATAAGCAACAAGTCACGAGATAGAGATATAATTTGTACCTATCCGGGTACAAAGTAACTCGGTGGCTATATCCCGCAATGGCTTATAAAGGCTTTAGTTCCTAAATGAAAATTGTAGGAACGACGGGAAAACTTGTTACTGTGGAGCGTCTGCAAGGAACAGATATTTTTGAGACTGCACTAATTAAGCAGGTTTATCTTTCCTTAGTTACATTCAGCAATGCCACTGGGCTGGTACCGGGAGTAGACATAGGATTAAGAGATGTAAAACTAAGAGAACATCCGAGCGAAAGGCAGATGAATGTTTCCTTCAAAGGGTAGCTGGGAAAATTCTATCTTCAGGCTTCTCGGTTAAAATTAATTCGTAGCCTTCACCTGAGCAAAGTAATTTAGTTAGTTAATTAATTCCCAGAGGGGGCGACATTTTTGTCTTGAGAGAACACAGGTGAATTTTACAAAAGGGAAAATAATTAAAAGAACGCTACGTAGTACCTAACCATCACGCCTTCTCCCCGCAGGGGTAGACAGAAAGGACGGACCGCCAAACAACTCGATCTTGGCATCCACTTCTTGCTTAATTCATATTCATACATTCTCTTCTATTATTCCGACTTTGACATGGTCCGACTTAAGTATTTGATTCACTTGATCGTGCCATGTCTTCCTCGGGCGTCTCCAGCTTCTTCTTTCATTCACATTCTTGTCATATATTGTTATAACACTCCTTTCTTCGTTCATTTCTACAGCATTTAGTTTACTTTCGTCCTTCCTCTGCCAATTCCATCCCTCATTGCCATACACCAGTACTCCACTGTGGACTGCTAGCTTCGCTTCTTTGGCCAACTTTTTGTTAGCTCCAACCGCATTCAGTCCTTCGTTAATGGAGTCAGTCTTTCCATCTCTCGTAAACATACTTTCCAAACGTACGAACTCATCGACCTGCTCCAAGTATTCATCATTCACAACTATATTGCACACTGTTTTCGTACTCTCTCTTTCAAACACCATGACTTTAGACTTACTTACATTCATCATTAGATCATTCTTCATACATACTTCGTTCATGCTAGATACGAGGGACTGTAGATCTTCCACACTGTTAGCAATCAGCACCGCATCACCCGCATACAACAGGCGACATACTTTCAATAAACCATTAAAATGAGATGTAACCGTAATGAGCCTCGAGAGTTTTGTATCTAATGCTTACTTTGGTAGTTCAGGATGCCTACTATTTGGAAAATGGTTTTTAATTATACCCTCAATATAATTAATATGAATTTGCCATATAAAAAACGGAGAATGTTCCCGCTTCTTTGAAATTGAAAGTTTCTATGTTACCCCTGTTTCCGTTGCATACTTCGGTTAAGAGAAAGAGGGAGAGATTTACAGACTATTTAAACAGGAAAGCTTGTTTTATACCTTCATTATGTGCATGATTTGCACCAGTTATTCCAGAAGGGGTGAAGGTAGGTGGGCGTATCAGGAGAGAGAGGGAGGAGCAAGGTATAAGAGGAAGGCTGTATCTTTAGGAACTTTACAATCTGCCTTTAAATGAACTGAGCTCACGGGCTACTCTGGCTCTGGTTTCATAGCTACTTAAATAGTTAAAATTATTATAAATGCGGTGCGGAGATTAGTTGCAAATTAATGGAATACGATGCCAACTGTAATAAATAATATTACCACCACACTCGCTCATTTTATACTTGTCAACTTTTATTACTTAGTTTTTTCTTATGTTGCTTTTAAACACTTTGTTTCAACTTGTTAATTCATTTTTTAAGAAAACTGTTAATTCTTGCAACCTTAGGATTATAATATGTTAATAAATTAATTAAAAAATGACTTTGTTTCACCACTTTATTAATATACACATATCAGCATGTTTTGAAAGCGATGCTTTCTTCATAGGGAATATGTAGAATAGCAAAAAATAATAATGTCAAGTTTAGACAAATGATAAATATAGAACACAATAATGTAAAAATAGACAAATTATAAACATAAACAAAAATTGATTGAAGTTGGTAAGTAATTAATAAAAAATTATTACGAAACACTGAATAACAAATATATATTAGAAATTAAAAAAATATATTATTAATATTAACATGAAAATAATTTCAAGAGATTTTTTTTTTAATATTTGATAATTAATTAAATTTAATTCACTATTAACGCATTTTTTTCTGATTTCTAAAATTTGTCAAATCACAATTGTTTAATTGTAAACCGGTTGCATTTGTATGTAAAAATTTTAAACCTTCATTTATACCAAAAGAATGGCTGGTTTCTAAAATACAATCTGGAAATTCAGGATAATTGTTATTATTTAAAATACGTTGTGGTGTTCCTTAACTCTAATACTGACATTTCTAGAAGTCTTTCCTATGTAAAAATAGTTACAAATTAATATATATACCCCCGATTTATTTTAAATGTTATCTTTATCTTTGTTATTTAAAACAATTTTTTTAAATATTTATCATTAGTATAAAAACCTGGTTAGATAGTATTTGGGATGTTTTTAATTATTAAATTATAATTTGTTAATTGATTATTCTTAATTAGATTGAATTAAATCGTAACAGGTTTAATTGAGTTAAATTTTAAATGTATTTGAATACTATCTTCACAATACAAGGGTTTACTTTATCATTGATGTTCAAGATGATTCTATAACAGCATCAAGGAAGTTCACAATAATTCAGCTCATCGGAGAGTGCGGTCTTTCCTCGGAGCGCAGCACCGATATGCTCCGCTAATTACTCTGATGGGACTAGGTACCTGCGTCAATTAATAATACAAAGCCAATAGGTAACCCGATATGTTATTAATTACACATGCGCTCAGGCGATAGTTTAACAAGTCACTCGATACTCTTACCAACTGACTGCAGAGGTGCAGAGCCTTCTGCTGACTGCTGTCCGATGTCTGATGTCCACATTCAAATAATTTGATACGCGCCATTCCGTTTCTCAGCGGCTTCTGTTACGCGTTTTGTCGGTCATTCGAGACATTGGGAAAGTCGTAAAACATTTTTTTCTGATTGACGGCATTAGCTAAGCCATACGTCTAATTTACCAAAGGCGATCATTACATCGGTATCCGTTGCCCGCACTCGGCCCGAGTTCACCGACTCTCTCTAATTATGTTTTAAAGTATGGCCGAACTAACAGTTTATGCAAATGGTAAATTAGAAAATTAATAAATGTCAATGTTTTTATGTTTGTTTTGGAATGAACAACTTTCATTTCAGGTTTGATTTGCTCTTTTTGAGTAAGGACCTACTAATTTCACTTTCTCAGCAATCTTTGGCATAATATTTTGACAATGCTTAAAACTTGAGTGCTGAAAACAGAGCGAAAATAATGTTTTAATTAATATTTTATTTTATTTAAAGAGTATCATTTTTATTATTTTTATAAACAATAATTATTAATCTAAAACACTCATCCAAATTGAAAAAAACCTTCCGAGCAAAGATAAATGTCGCCGGCAGGACTCGAACCCGCACCCTTCTAATGTCCGGTCAGATGCTCTACTGTTGAGCTACGTCGGCTTATCGCAAACCCGCCAAGTTCATCAATATATACTAGTGTTCCATTCAATAATTACTGTTTTTATTATATTTTCACCTGTAAACAACCAACTTTATTAGTATGAGAGAGGCTTGTAACGGCTAAATCCCTCAAATAGATGGCGTCGAGACAAATTATGTCTACATTTTATTGGTGAAAATTGCTTTGATTTGTCAAATATTTATTAATTGATAAACTAAAGTTCTTTAAAACTTAAGACAAGATTTTTGTGCATAGTGCAAAGGGTAACAATTATTATTTTTATAAACAATAATTATTAATCTAAAACACTCATCCAAATTGAAAAAACCTTCCGAGCAAAGATAAATGTCGCCGGCAGGACTCGAACCCGCACCCTTCTAATGTCCGGTTAGATGCTCTACCGTTGAGCTACGTCGGCTTATCGCAAACCCGCCAAGTTAATCAATATATACTAGTGTTCCATTTAATAATTACTGTTTTTATTATATTTTCACCTGTAAACAACCAACTTTATTAATATTTAATCGCAGCCCATCTGGCTATCAATGATTATAGGTTAAAACAAAATGTGTTCTGAAATTGAACCAGATATAATATCCGTTACACGTATTACGTAATAGCTACCTATTTGATCTAAAAAATAGCTGAGGTTGGCACCAGATACGAAAGCTTTTTGTATCGTTTTTTTGTGAAAGTAGGGAAGGGGAAGGAGATGTTGTGGAGAATCATCTTTGGAGATACTGTGTGGAGGATATTTTAGAGGATAGGAAGGAGTGAACTTGGGTCTTGAGACCCATGCCGTAGAAGAGAGGAAACACATAGCAGATTATTCCACAGCCGAGCGGTTAAACACAAGAACGAGTCGTAGAAGCGACACGTTCTCATTTTACAAATGTTAACTGTATGCAAATGTTGGGAGCGCGTTTCGCGTTTTCTGTGGACCGGTGCTGAAGGGATAAAAGACTGAGTGAAGAATTTTTTCAGTATTTCGGAGCTCACAACCAGAGGTGGCTGCAAAATTGTACAGAGGGGCGCACTTGCGATTTGTACAGGGTCAGCAGTTGTGTACTATCTGCATTATCTGCGAGCTCTGTACAATACGGCCAGCTTCTGATAGGCTAATTTTAACTTGGCTTCGATGGAGCCCCCATACCTGAGCTGGTCACTTAAAGGTTACACCAAGCACATCAATAAGGCGCTTTTTGGCAAGATTGAAGTTTATACTATATTATTTTAAGTTAGTAGTACTTTAGTTAGTTGATTTTTTAACCTGTGTCGTCTAGGACGGAGACTCGGACTCCAGGACGTCAGTACTCATCACATCAACATTGCATGATTTTTCATAGGATTTTCGTTGTCATTGTGTAGAGAAGTGGATGCGGCGGCGCTAATCCCGTTCTATTTAATTAAGATTCCTTACGTTTTTCCTTAGGGTTAAAGACTTCTTGATTAACTGCGGAATCCCGGAGAGTCATAGTAAAAAGATCCTAAATAGATTGTCAAGGGATTATTTGAAAACACAAATTTATAAAATATCTTCAAGTGATATAAGATTTGGAACGAAAACTTTAAAAAAGAATTGCATTATATTATAATTCATTTTAATACATTTCTGTTTTGTTTTTAAATTTCATAAATAAGCCTTTTAACGAAGAATCACGTTTTATAAAAAGGTATCTACCTCATTAGATAGAAATGACCTTTTTTGTCTCTAGTTCTAAAAGTGACATTTGAATTTGTGCCGACCGAAGAGGTAGGCCATTCCACTTATTTTAAAAACTCGGTTCCAATTTCGAGTTTAGCCACATGGACTCGATTCCTCGGACTCGGTCTTCATTCCTTTCGGTCCGCATAGGTCTGCCGTTCCGGAATAAAAAAATTGTTCATATTACACTAATGAATATGGACGCCTTTCGTTTTTGACTCCAATCCAAAACCTTTGCCGTTCCTTGAGTGCGAGTTCGAAACGAGTGAATCCGGATTTGCGAACTCGGAGTGACTCCACCGGCTTCGGAATCGAATTCATTGGACCCCTTTTCCGGTTGCCTCGCTTGACGTGAATTGTTAAAAATGTTAACATCTCTATTATGTTTATTAGTCAATTATGTTTAAAGTAAATATTAACGTAATTGGTAACATACTTAATATTGAGTTTTTCTCTGGTTAAAACATCGCAAATATTGATGAATGTCGCTCGCTGAATTCAGCTGACGGCTGTCATCCGAGAAAACCGGAATCGCAGTTAAGTAAGAAGGCTTTAACCCTAAGGAATCTTCCTTAAAAGGGACGGGAATAGCGCTCCAGGATTACAGATTACAATTTTTTTATCAAATTTCTTGTACTATTATTTCTATGAAAGGCATTTGGATGTGCTGAGACTGTGGAGATTGTTTGGAACATCTGTTATCGAAGATGATTTGTGTATATCATTGCGTAATGTCAGTTTGGTTACAATTACCATTAAGTCCATTATGCTGAGTTCCCACATTGTCTTGTTTCACACTTACTCCATTTCTATTCAAAGAGACGCAGCAAATCTGTCAGCGAAATACGGTACATTTATTTTTTATTATTTTCAAGTTTAATTTGTAGTACTCCATTTTTATTTAAAGTGAATATTTTATTTTTAATAATAACATAAATTTTAATAATAACTTAATTTAAATTTAATAATAATAAAATTTTTCTAATTATTAAATTTTAATAAGTAATAATTTTTGTTCAATAATTGTTTAATTTTATCATTAAATTAATTTGAATAATTATTTTATTTTAATAAATAATAATTTTCAATAGTTATTTTATTTTGATAATAATTTATTTTCAATAAGTATTTAATTTTAATGTTTATTTATTTTCAATAATTATTTAATTTTAATATTAATTTATTTTCAATAATTATTTAATTTTAATATTAATTTATTTTCAATAATTATTTAATTTTAATAATAAACTTAAAATTTATATTAAGTTCCACAAATTAAACTAAATAATTAAATTGTAATTGAACCGCTTTCTTAAATTAAATAATAAGACTTAAAAAAAAACAACATTTCGTGTTTAAAAAAAAAAACTTTTTTTTTATGTCATCAATTGTCAAATCCGCCATCCGCCTTCCTCCAGCAATTTAACAACCGCCGATCACACGGTTATATTACCGGTCTATTCTTATATAGATAGAATGAAAATTGAAGTCGATACAACATTGGTATTCTATTTCTATCGGGCATTCTATCACATAAAAAGCCTGCTCTCATAGATATATTTCGTAGATCATAGAATATATGAGGTGGAAACCCAGCTTTAGTCTCTCATTGCCACCGCAGATCTCAAAATGGTCAATATCTGAAGCAATGCGGTCACACTTGAAGCTAACAACAAAACATTATCCCGCCTTAAGTACCTACTTTATTTGGGCCGCGGCTTTTTACGCAAGAATCCGCGGCGGAAAACGAATCTAATTATTATTACTTGCGGGGTAAAAAAAGGATTGCGGTTGGGGGAAATGGTCGTTTGGTCCGATTAAGAGCTCGAACGATCAAATTATCATAAATTTGAATAAGATTTCCCTCAACAGTCGACAGTCGACAGTCGAATACGGCAGATGGTCGAAGTAGGGGCAGTGATACGATGTCTGGGGAAATTTCCCTAGATCTAGGGATTTTTTTTTTGTGTAATAATAAAAACATATTATTATACCATACCATACCATAGACAAATAATAAGAAAATAGAACATATTAACAAATAAGAAAATAATTTATAAGAAAATAAATTATACCTACCATATTATTAATTTAATAAATATGACTCCACAGAGCAAATTTACATCTTTTGAAGAAATTTTAATAACAGATTATAGTTAGTTAGTTACATATAGAATTTGATCTATGTATTTTTTCTTGAAGCTTCTTCGTGCGCCGATTTAAACGAAAAACTTTTCCTATCGCTCCGACGACAATAAAACGTTATGAATATATATATATATATATATATATTTTTTTTTTTTTTAAATACATAAATAATAAGACTAATTTTACCTACCTTCCGATAGAGCTTTTCATTAATCATAACTTGTTCACGATGTGACAAACCTCTAGTATAGTGTCCTACCCATAGACACACCGCTCTTAAAAATATGTAGCTTATATTATGGTAGTACCTACTCTGATTCCAGAGAATTTAGAGGAAAATTTCGGACTTTATCTGAGGGAAATTTATATTTTTTCACCGGCTTATAGGCAGTTCGACAGCCATGTGGTCTGATGGGATTGCGAGCAACAGAGGAGTATATTTATGACGTAATAAATAATTCGGTGGGAATTCCTCGTCACACGAGTGCTGTTTGAATTACGTAAATATGTTGGCGAATAGTTCTTTCAATGGCGGAATGTCGGCGGACAGAATTGGCGGCATTGTGTAAATGCTAAACGTACAGTGAGAAAGGTATTTTCAGAGATTTGTTGGGAATGTTTTTCGGCTTCGCAGGAACTGAATCAAGCCGTATTGTTGAATTTCCATAATATGTTACTTTGGTTTTGTTTTTTATTAACTGGATTAT
This sequence comes from Halesus radiatus, assembly GCA_022606495.2. Taxonomy (NCBI): domain Eukaryota; kingdom Metazoa; phylum Arthropoda; class Insecta; order Trichoptera; family Limnephilidae; genus Halesus; species Halesus radiatus. The sequence goes on along the minus strand of JAHDVE020005207.1, from coordinate 3,337 downwards.
TACATTCTTGGGGCGGATTATAAACTTCATGATTTTTTTTTAATGTTTTGGTAGTTAAGTTCTTCCATATATCGTATTGTGTAATTTTTGTGCACAGCGCCAGGAAATATTTCTCCCTCTTCCTTTGTCAACTGTAGTTAGAGGTGCATAATGAGGAGATAATCTTCTCTACCCAGTGAGCGGGCTGCCCATTGCTACTTTAGGGATTTTATTAAGTTCCTCCACTAGGTAATAATTAATGAGATTTTTATGAAAAATATGATTTCGATGGAATTCGAAGAGACTTAATATCCGTAATCATGTTATTGTACGTAAACACAATTCAAGAGTCACTCCACCCAGATCCTGCTGTACATCAAAAGAGACTTAGTATCCGTAATCATGTTATTGTACATAAACACAATTCAAGAGTCACTCCACCCAAAGCCTGCTGCACACCAAAAGAGACTTAATATCCGTAATCATGTTATTGTACGTAAACACAATTCAAGAGTCACTCCACCCAGATCCTGCTGTACATCAAAAGAGACTTAGTATCCGTAATCATGTTATTGTACATAAACACAATTCAAGAGTCACTCCACCCAAAGCCTGCTGCACACCAAAAGAGACTTAATATCCGTAATCATGTTATTGTACGTAAACACAATTCAAGAGTCACTCCACCCAAAGCCTGCTGCACACCAAAAGAGACTTAATATCCGTAATCATGTTATTGTACGTAAACACAATTCAAGAGTCAGTCCACCCAGATCCTGCTGTACACCAAAAGAGACTTAGTATCCGTAATCATGTTATTGTACATAAACACAATTCAAGAGTCACTCCACCCAAAGCCTGCTGCACACCAAAAGAGACTTAATATCCGTAATCATGTTATTGTACGTAAACACAATTCAAGAGTCACTCCACCCAAAGCCTGCTGCACACCAAAAGAGACTTAATATCCGTAATCATGTTATTGTACGTAAACACAATTCAAGAGTCAGTCCACCCAGATCCTGCTGTACACCAAAAGAGACTTAGTATCCGTAATCATGTTGTGCGTAAATACAATTCAAGGAAGTCACTCCACCCAGATCACTGCTGTACACCAAAGAGACTTAGTATCAGTAATCATGTTGTGTACGTAAGCTTACAATTCAGAGTCACTCCACCCAAAGCCTGCTGCACACCAAAAGGAGACTTAATATCCGTAATCATGTTGTGTACGTAAATACAATTCAAAGTCACTCCACCCATGAATCCTGCTGTACACCAAAAGAGACTTGAAATATCCGTAATCATGTTGTGTACATAAGCTTACAATTCAAGAGTCACTCCACCCAAAGCCTGCTGCACACCAAAGGAGACTTAATATCCGTAATCATGTTATTGTACGTAAATACAATTCAAGAGTCACTCCACCCAAAGCCTGCTGCACACCAAAAGAGACTTAATATCCGTAATCATGTTATTGTACGTAAACACAATTCAAGAGTCACTCCACCCAAAGCCTGCTGCACACCAAAAGAGACTTAGTATCCGTAATCATGTTATTGTACGTAAATACAATTCAAGAGTCACTCCACCCAGATCCTGCTGTACACCAAAAGAGACTTAGTATCCGTAATCATGTTATTGTACGTAAACACAATTCAAGAGTCACTCCACCCAAAGCCTGCTGCACACCAAAGGAGACTTAATATCCGTAATCATGTTATTGTACGTAAATACAATTCAAGAGTCACTCCACCCAGATCCTGCTGTACACCAAAAGAGACTTAGTATCCGTAATCATGTTATTGTACATAAACACAATTCAAGAGTCACTCCATCCAGAGCCTGCTGCACACCAAAAAGTTGGTAATTTTGACGGTGAATAATGGCAAGATGGAAGATGACGTAGTATTGTGATGTTATGAAAGCCATCTCCTTCCCCTTCTAATTTGCCCCCACTAGTTATTTCAGCCTGGGGATGCCATAGCTCCACTGCTTCTAGGCTGTTGGAACTCTTGCGTTGTGTCACATGGAAAAAATGCGCTAGTGCAAATAAAACGAAGCCAGAGTAAAGTTAACCTCTCAGAAGTTGGAATTTGGCAGCCACCTCTGGTCGGGGGCCCCAAAATATCTGAAAAAACCCTTGACTCTGTGCAGAAACGGGCCGTTCGTTTGATAGATTCGCCTATCTTAACAAACGGATTGCAATCTTTAGAGCACAGGTGTCAGATGGGAATGCTGTCTTTGTTCTACCGGTATTTCAATGGGAGATGCTTTGAGGAATAGGCGTCATTGATCACATTTGCACGCGATTGACATTCGTCACATGAGAATGGGTCGCTTCTACGACTCGTTCTTGTGTTCAACAGCTCGTCTCTGGAATGATTTGCCGGCCTCTGTATTTCGTCCCTTCTATAACATGGGTCCCTTCAAGACCCAGGTTTACTTCTTCCTATCTTCTAAAAGAGCCTCCAAACAACATATCAGACTGCCTTAAAAATAGCTCCCGGGGCCTTATTTTAGCAAACCTTCCCTTAATTTTTATATTTTCTCACCGTTAAACCAAAATTCAATAATTTTTAGTGACGTATCAATCTGATAATATTCCCAACTGTCATGTCACTTGCAAACTGTCATGTCACCTGCAAACTTTCATGTCACCTGCAAACTGTCATGTCACTCGCAAACTGTCATGTCACCTGCAAACTGTCATGTCACCTGAAAACTGTCATGTTACATGCAAACTGTCATGTCACCTGCAAACTGTCATATCACCTGCAAACTGTCATGTCACCTGCAAACTGTCATGTCACTTTCAAACTGTCATGTCACCTGCAAACTGTCATGTCACATGCAAACTATCGTCTCACCTGCAAACTTTCATATCACCTGCAAACTGTCATGTCACCTGCAAACTGTCATATCACCTGCAAACTGTCATATCACCTGCAAACTGTCATGTCACCTGCAAACTTTCATGTCACCTGCAAACAGTCATGTCACCTGCAAACGGTCATGTTACCTGCAAACTGTCTATCACCTGCAAACTGTCATGTCACCTGCAAACTGTCATGTCACCTGCAAACTATCATGAAACCTGCAAACCGTTCTATTGCAGGGGCCTCCAATTATGGTTTCCGAACTATAATTAGTAGGATTTAAAAGTCAAACGGAGGCATTTTATTACTTTTGCGTTATTTATCTCAGTTGGATATTTTTAACGGAGGCAGCCGCGGCGCTCTGGGTGCCTGGCAACAAATTATTATAAAAATGCCTGAAGGAACCATCAAACAATTTGGAAGGCATTTCAAATTAATGTTAAATTAAGGTAATATTTCCAGATGGTGACAGAACGTTT
>JAHDVE020005206.1:0-41090 GCA_022606495.2 Halesus radiatus | reverse complement strand
GCGTTTATTGCCTTTAATTTGATACAAAAAACAGGTGCTATACCCGCCTCATTAGACGATGTCTGTTCTGAGATGGGTGACAATAGTCTTAGTATTTCAAAAACATGTTTTTATTCTTCATTGAACAGTTTATTTTTTAAAAATGGTTAAAAATAAATAAAAAGTACCGAGACAAAAATTTAAAAACTGCGAAAAAAAAAAAAATTATCTAAATAACTTTTTTTTTAAATACATAAAAAAAACCTCCACACAGCATCATAAAATATGACATTATTTTCCTTAGGGCCTCTTGTGTTGAGTTAATGTGAAAAAAAAATTACATTCACAAAAAAACATATAAACATATGTGTGTAAAAAGTAGAATACTAAAATAAAAAGAAAGGGCCAAAATGCAAATTCAACAGTTGTTTTGGTACCCATATACTAAAAAAAACTTGCAAATATAACATTTTTATTTTTACTTATTTTTTTTCGTTTTTATTTATTTTTATTATTTCTATTTTATTTTTATACACTTTTATTTATTTTTTTAAATTTTTCAATTACTTTATTTTATTTATTATATACGAGTATGTCCAATGACACAAAATACCCAACACAAAATTTAAAAAAAAAAGAGCTCCAGAAAGAGAACAGCATAACACAAGAATCAAGCAATTACAAAAATTAGATAAAAATATACATTTGAAAGAATATTCAAGTCAAAGCCTGAACGTCAATGATGTTAGACATATTAAATTATATTCTTCAAAGTTTATTTTCGTAAAGCCTGACAAACATCATTTAGACCGGTACGAAAAATTTCAAGGCTCTGGCTTAAGTTAACAAGTCTGGGAAGAAAGTATTCTTTTTGTTTATTGGCCATGTGTTGAAGTTTTTTAAATAACCATTTTTGGTTGTTTGAGTTATGTGTTGAGAGATTTCGTTTAGGAAGATGTTGAATATACAAGGTAAAAGAGGACGACATCCAGAGAATGAATAAATTATTAGTCATATTATTCTATTATTTTGGTGCCCTTTCCCATATCTTGGCGATAGTTTTGATGAGAATTTCTACATGGAGGTAGCTATACCCCAGTGGGACAATTTCAGATGAATAGATAATTTTATTTACGGGGTTGAATAGATAATTTTATATATTCTAAGATGTTATAAACAGCTTAATGAGTATGTAAATTCTTGTCAAACAGAATTTTTGCCCCAACAGTGTGCAAGCGGGCTTTGCATCCTCTTTGCTTATCCGTGGCGCAACACCAATACGTTTTATCACCACAGATCTTTTCCGTACGAAAGGTGTACGATCCGTATTTGATCAAACTGTTATTTCTTTTGGACCTGCAAAATACAGCTGAAAAAAAAGGATTATGTTGAAAATAATGTTCCTTATAAAATCAATTTAAAGTACAGAGATAAAAAATACGTGGGGTTCAGTAAAATCTTAGCGCAATAAGGAACTCCAGTGAAAACTATAATGGCTTTAAAAATATATATTCGTATAGATCAGCAAATGCCGATTCTGAATATATAACTTTCATTGTATATGATTATACGTAGATTTTATAAATCGTTATATAAAAGTGAATTAAAAACGGTACCATCAAAACACCGTGTTCTGTTGGTACCACTGCTTCTGACGTCACACATGCCGTTTTTGAGCCCAACTCGCTTTCGCTGTTTACAGTTTCATTTCGCTCGTATAATCATTATGTTTATTTATTGCGACTAGTTGAGAATTTTTCCTTGAAAATTCGTACCAATTTTAACGAATTTGTATACGTAATAATACTCTATACCCCTTCCAACAACAATGTCAATGGCACTTTGGTGATTATTTCTTCAGTTATTCTGGAAGCGGGGGATTTCTAATGATGACCTATTATTTCTTACAATGTATAATATATTTATTTTTATTTCAAGCCATTGAAGTTACACCAATATTTCAAACCTATTCAATTTATCCAACACATTCAAGTTAATATCTGTCTACTGCTGTCACGGATTGTTGAAGTTCGCAGATGCGCAATGCGCATGCGTCTGTTTTCCGCGCATGCGCAGAAAAATGAAAGAGGCTATTAACGCAAGCGATTCTGATTTTAATCTAGTCATTAAAAAGTTAGCGATGGACTTTCTTTGAACGCTGATAAATTGTTAATTAGTTGCGGATATGAATGTATTTTTACATTTAGGTACAATTCACCTACAATAGTAACGAGACTCTGATATTCTGCAATGTTTCCTTCAATGAAAAGGAGTTTATCACCGCCTATGACGGGGGTTTGCCCGAGACTCACATTTTAATTAATTCCGACGACTTCGTAACTATAGCAAGTTTTTTTTCTGAGGTAACACTGGGAATGCATGTTATTTATATTTTAGATTAATAAAAAATGTGCTTTAACATTAAATTTTTTCACGTAAAACGTTTTAAAAATTTTGAAAAGCGTTTTACAACTATAACATTAGCGGTAGCGATCAAATTTTATTTTTCTAAAAGATGAATTAGTAACTTCCCGAGACATCAACCTGAAAACATCTGTTCTTTTAGTAACATATTCATCGGAATTAATTAAAATACATCCCTCTTGAACTATCATTTTTTAAGCCCGCTGAAGCAATCTCGACCCTATGCCCCTCAAAAACCCAGGCCGCGGGCGCGTCGAATAGTGTTTTACGTGTCAGTCACTTACGGCATTTAAATGTTTAGTTGCCGATCAACATTCGGCGAGTGAGGACGTGTTACGGCCCGATGCTGCATTGACTTATTTCCTCACATTTTTTTTTATTCTTACGAATACTTGAAATCTAATATTGAAATTTTATGTTTTTTTGTACTAAACTTCTTCTACAAGTAAGTAAAGGTATTTTGAATTTTTCCGCAATTTAATAAAACATGTTACTTTCTAGCACAAAATTTATATTTTTAAAGCGCACAGTGTGCTAGTTTTAATGAAATGCGGACATAGAAATATGTACATGTATGTATATATTTTACTGTTTTAAAGTATATTTTTATTTTTAATATTTATTATTTATTATTTAAATTTAAATATTTAAAAAAGTTTTGCGGCACAGAATTTTTTTATGTATGTGGAGGCATAATTTCGGAATGTCAAACAGCTGTCACGAGTAAAAACAATTACACGCAGATTTTTTTTTGTATTTCTTTTTAAATTAACGTAATTATACATACGATTTTTTTCGCATATTAATTATTTATCCGTTATGTCCGGAAATTATTGGAACAAGAGGAAAATGCTAAGTCTAGGAGTCGTTTTAGAGAAGCTTGAGTCCGAAGTTGAAATTTTATTTGCGGCACGTTCCAGAGTGGTAGATACTCTAAGTATCGCCCCGGTAAAAAATAACATTCATAATCAAAACGTTTCTTGGTTTGGCTTTAGCCATGTTTGATGACTAGATCCGAATAGCCAGGTACTTTCCAAACTTCCTCTTCCCAGTCTCTCTCCCTTCCCGACTTCCTTTACCGTCACATCATATCCCGAATAGAAATCCTATCGTCCCACTGGCTCCGGACAGTCAAAACTCTGGTGCGGTATTGACATGAAAATAAAATACTTAATTAAATAAAATGTATTTGCGCACGCCGGGATTTGAACCCGCGACCTTCGGATTCATGGAGGCCGTCAGAAATTGATACAATCGTGGAATTATATTCTTACTGGCTGGTTCTATGCAGAAATCTCCTAACAAAACATACCAATACTGAAAAAAAATGTATTAAGGATTTCTTTTCTCCTTTATTTAAATTGAAAACAATTATTATTACGGCGCTCCCTTTACGCTGATATATATTGTTTATTGTTATGAAAAACTCACTCTTGTAACGTCTTTCGTTTCTTCTGTAAAATTTTAACTTTTTCCTAAACACAGTCGATTATTTGAAATAAATATTAGATAGGTAATTTATATATATGTTTCATTTTTCATCTGATGATTCTAATTTTGTCGCTTTATATTCATATGTTAAGTAGCACCCTCAATATTTTTTACTATATTTTTTCAGATTACATGTATCCTACGTAAACATTCTTTGTTTATGTAACCAAATTATTTTAAAGATTTTTTAAAACTTTGTATTTAAATAAAAGTTTCAAAAATAGGTGACCAAATATTTGACGTGAATAAATTAATTAAAAACGAAAATCGTTTGATTTTGAGTTTATATTGGCCTCGGAAATTTCCACCCATCAAAAATGAATAACCAAAGAAAGGATGTGTGATTTATGATTATTTGGGAACTCTCATATGCTGCAGATGATCATAATTTACCACTGTACGGAACCATGAGTTTCCACAAACAATGTAAATTATATTATTACCTAAGTATTGCTAACAATAAACGTAATTTTCATAAATGCATTTAAATATCATACAGAAATTCATTTATATTTGTCCAAATAAAATCGCGACATGTCACACTGTGCAATAATTTTTAGCTGCGAACGAAAAGTTCGCCGTGAAACATCAATTGGTCCGCCCGCGAACTCCTCCCACCGGTCTTTAGGAACGCCCTAAAAGGATTTTTCTTTAGGGTATTGTGTCCTCTTAAATTTGAGTATAAAGTTCTCGAAGTTTTGTATGAAAATCCATACAATATCGATTACTGCATATTGAACCGCTAATCCGACTGGCTCGTGTGACGTCACACCCAACAAGCCATAGATTTCGTGCGTTTTGGTGGGCGTTAAAAAATTGAAACTTTAACAATTATTTTAACCATGAAAACGAACTTTAAAATTTAAAAAAAAAACAGAAAATTAAGTTAGGATGTCAAAATTAACAAAAAAAAATGGACTGGAGTTCCTTATTGAGTATTGCCGACACGGATGTTTACCTGGGTCATTGCACTGAGTGTTAAGAGGAACGGCTGCACGGCCTATTTCATACAAAACTTAATTTTGGATTTGAGGCCAAAATAATCACCTAAAGCTAATGATCTTTTTTTTCATCAATATAGTAAATATCTAGTGCCGGTTAGAAGTAATTTATTTATTTTTGTTCTACATTAGAAATATAGGTTTACTTTAGAGGCACCCTTAACAATTATTTTGGGGCTAACGATGATGTAAAAAAAATGTTACCCCGTCTACATTTAAAATATAAAATATATACATATATTTTTTAAAATATTAAAATAAGCATTATGGTGGACTTTAAATTAAATTAAAAACGACCAATTTACTTTGGAACACAAATTTTCCGTAGATAATATAAAATATCGACCCGAAAAACCGGGTTTTTATTTATTTTTTTTTTTTTATATTATTATTTACGTAATTATTTTTACATAACAAATATGACATATTTTTGTTAACATACGATCAAAATATTTTCTAATTGCCTCTAAAATTACGTTTTTTTTTCATGGCCTATAAATCATAATTTAAAACAAAAATAAATAAAATACTTCTCATGATTACTAGATATTTACTAAACCTTTAATTAAAATATATATATCATTCAGTTTGGATGGGTATTTTGGCCTTAAATACAAATTTAAGTTTTGTATGAAACATGCAACGCAGCCGTTCCCCTTAACGAATATTATAATTCATTATATTACTGTTAAATAAAATCTTATAATATAATTCCCTGAAATAAAATAATCCACATTTTATACCCAAGGATTCTGAGCAGTATACCATCACTATGCAATTGAGAATTCCAACCACAGTTTATGTATTTTTAATTATTTAACAATTTTATACAGCACATTTAAGTAATTAAACTGCCTCAAGGCGGCTTAAGTAATTAACTGTATTAAAGCCAGCAGCCATCGATATATTAAAAAAAAATTAATTACAATGAAATATTAATTGTGTGAAAACTGATAACATGAATTTGCCATTTTGAAAAATTTACATTAAATTAGGTAATTGTAAGAAAACAAATGAAATGAAATGTCTGGGAAATTATTCTACGTTTGTTCGCCATTAAAGCTGGCATGTCCCTGAAGTACCTCCAATCGCGGAACACTTGTCACTCTTTTGCTAATTATATATTTCTTTCAAAATGAAAAACATTCAAGGCTGTTTGCTTAGTTTAAAAAAACATATTTATCAAATATGTGGATTTCAAATGTTGATATTCGATGGGAGTTTTCGCAGAAATACTTCAATTCCTCGATGTTACTATGCATTTGTTGCATTTTTTTATGTCGCTGCAGATGTAGTTCATGTGATAGAGTCGAAATACAGACGGGATTCAAAACATTCCACAACCCATCAAGTAACTGCGGTGGCGTTCATTTTGGTGTCTGCTTCGTGCGTTCTTTCATGCATTTTATCTGAATCCTTCATAAACATAAAGGGCAAAATACAAGTTCATAATAAATTTCTAGAAATTCATCAAATGCTTTCATCAAAGCCATTCGACGAATCAAAATGGCTCATTCTCACTAGCACGAATTTACTCATTTTCATAATACTGAATACGATTCAAGTGGTTTTTACAACATTGGTTTGGAGAAAATTCTGGTATGGAATTTACTTCGCGATGAAAACCTTTGTGATGGCTGTGACTGTAGTGGAAATATTATCGGAAATATACACCTGTCAACACTTGGTCTCTTTACTCAACGAGTCTTTTGTTTCGCGGTATTATCAAAGAATAAAAGGACAAGACACGATTGATTTTTCGAAAAACTACTTACATCCCAGAACTGAAAAAGACATTGAAATGCTTCAGGAATTGGAAAGAAATCGTAATTCAAAAATAATTGATTATACCAGAATTTATGACATACTTGGTGATTCTATAAAGTTAATATCTTTACGGTTTACATATACGGTAAATTCAAGATATCATCGGCTGAGTACTTAATTAATGTTCTATTAGCAGTTTTAGGTAAATCTCCCATTGTATCTGTATCCTTACGTTTGTCTAAAACATAAAAATAGAGCATTTTTTAAGAAAGGGCAATATTAAATTTTAAAATTCCATCCCAAGATGCAATGATCTGTTTTTTTATTAAAAACCATATTTTGTAAAGTAAAAAAGTGTTGACAGAATAATTAAGTACTCAGCCGACGATGTGTAATTATAAACATTGAAAAAAATTGATAATGTTTGATTTTAACATTTTTTATAATTTCAGGTTCTACCATTGATGATGACATCATCACTGTCTTTCATGCTAATTGGAAATTCATTGATAAGCACATCACGCTCACCGACGTCGGTAAGGATTAGCAATAATGCGTTAATAATATATGAAAGCTGAGTAATATTTATACATATTTTTTAAACGTAGTATTCTCATAAAAGAATGATCTATCACCGGAGCCATTGCAGAAAATCAAATAAAAACATGAATTTGTAAAATCAGTAATCTATATTATTTTCCCACCTTCCTCTTCCCCTTTTCCATCCCCCTTTCCTTCTCCTTTTCCTTCCCCTCTCCAATACCTTCAGACTCACAACATTCCCCAATTGGGGATGCCATAGTCTCACTGGCTCCAGGTTGTTAGGTGAACTGTATTTTTTAATATTCTCCATTACTATAAAAATGCTACCAAAAATAAAAGGTACTAATGAAAATCGGTTTTTATTCCAGAGTGAAATTATTTCATCGTCAACGTGGTTCGTCGAGAATGCGTGGTTTATAATGAGCGTTCCTATCGCCATAGAAACTCTCAATAGGGAGGTGGAGAGGACGAAACAAATCGCCTGCAAAGTTGCACTGCTTGAAAGGAAAGGTATCTACGTTAATTATTGAAAATCAAAAAAATAAAATAATATCATGGAGTGCATTTTCAAGTACATCTTTTAAAGCAAGCGTTGGCATTCGCAAATATTTAGAGATTTTTTAGCGATCACAATTATTAGTTTAGGTTGTTTCAAAGCAGATCACATTTGATGACAATAGACTGGACGACTAGCATAATTTTGAATTTTTGACATTCGAATGGTTTCCCGATTCTCGGCCCGTATCTGATTGTGACCAAAGTGTGATGAGCTATTAAGTCTAACGATCATGTTGCCAAGCTTATTAGTTGATTATAAATTTATTAAAAGATAAAACAATAAAAAAATAGGCTTTTAACGTGGAATGTCAAAAAATCTGAATGAGTCCTCAAAAGTGATATATTTTTAAACACCCCAATCTTAGCATTAGTTACTTTCTCAGGAGTCACATTATTAAAAACATCAACTCAATCTTTTCTATCTTTTTGCAGATAAAAACAATCAAAAGAGCATAGATAGATTAATACAGTTCTTGCTCAGAAGGAAGCTAGTTTTCGTAATGGCCGGAGCCATTCAGGTAGATCTAACGCTGGTATATTCTATTGCATCTGCAATTGCTTCTTACACGATTATATCCATACAGATGGACATGTAATCTAACTGTAATTTTAATACGCATGATAACCTATTGTTATAAAGATTTTCCAAATAAATATATAAACAATATTATATTATAGACGATTTATATTGTGTATTGGTATAATGTGGGTGGGTATATTGCTTTAGTGTTCTCACATTAGTACAGAAATGACAACACATCTGTTTGTTCAAGAGTTATATTTTTTAAATAGAGGAATAAATATTTTTTCTAGAGTTGTATCTTTTTACCCAACCTTCAATGGACATTTTAAAAGAAAACTGCATATTTAACTCATTTTCGGATATTTCGAGATACATACGTCTTTACATAAATTCATAGAAAGTTTTTTTTTAAGCTGATTTGTGAAGTTTTTTTTTTCAGGGTGATTTTGAGCTAGTAAAGGATAATGTTTTAAAGTAAAAAAGTGTAATCCTGTTTTTCACTTTCTTTGCATAATTAAACTTTTGGGATATCTCACATCCCTTAATTAAAAAAAAACGAAAATTGACACACTATTTAGGTTCCTCCAAAGTCTAATTTAGGATACCAATAATAATATTCGAATAGCTCCGTTTTTGTGAAAAACCACCTCAAGGGCGCTGTAAAAGATTTTTTTTAAGTAAATACGCTGATTTACTGTAAATATAAAATTTTAATAATATAATAAAAAAGTAATTTATTTTATTCACATGCAGAATTTACTCATGTATTCTATTGGAAGAGCTACTACTATTAAATTAATTCTCTGGAAATCTTCGCCAAGTGGCAACACCGACGCCCGCATGCGCAGTCAACATCGACCCTAACGTCATGGCTAACGAGAAACCGAGAATTCTTTGGAGTTCGAGTGCCGACTGCTTCCAGTTTTTTTCCTAGATATTATAATCTTCCGTGTTTCATCCTTCTGATAAATATCCTTGTGACTAAAAGTAAAATAAAGTAAAGGCGTTCTTAGACGATCATTCTCTTCATACCCGGAGCCACTTCGAAAGCCATAGAGAAAATCTTTGCTTTACACGATCATTATTTTCATACCTACAATTTAATATAGATTTGCACACACAGTTGCCATTAAAGAAGAAATAATATTTTGGGACGGTACGTAATCGTCAAAAATGGCAGCACCTTCACAAAATGTCATTTTTTTCTTCTAAAATATGCTAAACTCGATAATATGTATTATTTACTCAAACCAAAATGTAAAAATTCATCAAAAATATACTCTAAATCCATAATACTCTATAGTAAATAAACACAGTGTTGTCTTATCAGTATATTAAATATAAAAATAAATAAACACACAAAATTTCCACATAACATACTTAGGAAAACAATGACAGATGAAGACAACAGCTGATCACGACATAATGTCCGCCATCTTAAGCTGGGCGAAAAAATAGAAGACGTCCTAATTTTCATAATTTTTTCATAGAAAAAGACAACCCGCGAGCAATCTGGATGAAAAAAGGTATCGTGTAAGAACGTCTATAATATGTTTTTAATTAGAATTCTATTCATTTCAATGTCCCCGATCCTTCCTCACATTTATCAGTGCAATATAAAAATTTTAGCCCCCGATACTATAAATCGTATAAAAATAAATGTTAAGGCGATACGCAGTAAACTATTCTGCACAAAATGGATATTCGAATGAAGGAATGAAAAGTAAAAATCATCCATAAGTTAAAAAAAACTAAATTAAAAACAAACAAATATTTTTATATTACGTCGGTCAACTGACCATATAAACATGATATGTTGATACATTTGCAAATAGGAAAACAATTTATTGTAACAACACAAATAAAGACACCCGAGGTATTTTCCGCGTTCATTCGTCGCTTAGCCTTTAAAACTGTAATATCCCTGAAGTGCCCCTTATCTTGCTTCTTATAAATTGTAAAAACATTATATTCTTTTGAAAATGAATAATAGTCAAAACAATTTGCTAAGCTTCAAAAAAATTCTGTATCAAATATTCGGTTTTCAAACACTGATATTTGATGGAACTTTTAAAAAAACTACTTCAATTTCTCCATTTTACTACGCATTTGTTGCATTCTTATTTGCTGTTGCAGACGTAATTCATGTGGTACAAACCGAATTTAAATATGATAAAAAACACACCATAACCTACCAAGTAACTACAGTGGCCTTCATTTTGGTATCAGCGTCCTGCGTCGTTTTATCCATTGTAGCTGAATCATTCATATATATAAAAGAGAAAATGCAAGTGCAAAACAAGTTTCTAGTAATTCACAAAATACTTTCATCAAAACCTTTCGACGAATCTGATTTTCTTGTTTTTACCAGAACGCATTTGATATTTTTCTTAATAATTATTACGCTGCAAGCTGTTTATACAATAGTCTTGTGGGGAAGATTCTGTTATGGAACTTATGTTGCAGTTCGATCATTGGTGATAGCTATGACTATTTTAGAAATATTGACGGAAATATATACCTGCAAACACTTTGCCGAATTGCTCAACCAGTCTCTTATTTCAAACTATTCTCAGAAGATAAAAGATCAAGACACCACTGATTTTCAGGAAACTAAGCTTTTTCCGAAAATTGTAAGAGACAATGAAATATTGGATGAATCTAAAAATAATTCGGAAATAATTGACTGTACGAAAATTTACGATATGCTTAATGATAATATGAAACTTATCTCATCGCGCTTTGCATACACGGTACATTTAAATAAATAAATAAAAGATTTTTTAATAATTAATAACAAGAATAACCTTTGATGTGAACATTTGTGATTTTTTTAGTATTTACCAGCAATGATGGCATCATCATTATCTTTAGTGCTTATTGGTAACGCATATGCTAAAATAGACTCTCTACCCATGACTTTGGTAAGAGATTTACGTTTATATTATTTTATTTATTATAATGTTAGGTATTTTAACTGTTGATTCGTGATATGTTTGTATTAATCCAGTCTTATCGCTAAATAGAAGAAAAACAGCTGTTTTATTGTGTTTACGTAATATTCTCACACTCTGTAGCAAAGCACATAATGAAGAGTCTGTACTGGTTTTAGTGGGAGAAGATTTTTATAAACAGTGTTTGTTTTATTATTTCAGAACGAAATTATATTATCATGTGTGTGGTTCTCAGAGAACGTGTGGTATGTAGTGAGCGTGCCGTTTGCTGTGGAAACTCTAACAAAGGAAGTCGAAAGGACAAAGCAAATTATTTCTAAAATTACACTGCTTGAACAAAAAGGTGCGATAATCATTTTAAAATAAGGCAACGGAAAAAAGTTTTGTAGTTGTAAAAGGATCCATTCAATTTTTTGTTTGTTTTCCAGATAAAGGAAACCTAAAGGGAATTGACAAATTAATGGATTTCTTGCTAAGAAGACAGCTAGTTTTCGTGATGGCGGGAGCCATTCTGGTGGATTTTACGCTTTTATATTCTGTTGCAGCTGCAATTGCTTCTTATATGATTATATTTATACAGATGGACCTGTAATCTAAAAGTATTCTTAACGCACTCATAATCCAAATCATAGGTCCCAAAACTTTTTTTCCCCGTGGACCGCTTTGCCGTTTTTTTTAAATTTTCCTTGGATCCCTCCCCCAGTCTGTCTGTCCAAAACTTTGGTACAATACTGAAAAAGTGGTTATTTATTTAATAATAATAATAGTTGGATGATTTGTATAGCGCCGTTTTTGTGAAAAATCACCTCAAGGGCGCTGTTTACTGCGCGATCATTGCTGCTAGCATGAAAATTTGTAAATACTCGCACATAATCGTGCCTGCGTGGACGCGATTCGCTTTAAATGCGCAGTAGGCTTTTTTTTTCTCTGTGCCATTGACCCCTTGGAAATCTATATGGAACCGCAGGGGTCCGCACGGAACTCATTGGGAACCTGTGATCTAAATGAACTCAATATCATTAAATCAGTTCCATGTCGTGAGAATTATTTTAATCACAAACATCAAAAACTAACAATAAATAATGCATAATTTACGAGTACAACCAATATCTAAATGACACTTTTTTCAAATATCAGACTAATGGAAACACTTTCATGTTTGTATAAATAAATAAATGCTCACTATGAAAAATGAACACTTTGCCTTATTGAAATAAATCCAAATTACACAATAATAGCCCCACTAACGACATTAGCGGTAAATTGTATAGTTAGTATTATTAATTAAAAATGAACACCAATTTCTCACAGGTGTGCGGAATACATTGAAATTTTAAACCTTTCAAGCGCGAATATATAATAGAAGTGTTCGGGTAATCGCACGTCATATCTATAACAAAAAGCTTTCACGTATCATATATAATGCTTCATATATAATGTGTTTTTCTTTAAACGTGTAACTTTAACGAAATAGTCACTTACGATGGCCACGGATAAGGCAAGAAAACGATTAATATTTTTCATGAAACTTGTTTTATTCCTGCACTGGATTCTCGGATTCCAAATAATCGAATATTCAAACAATGAATTCAGTATCAAAGGATCAAAACGAGTTGTTTTCCCGGCAATACTAACATCAGTTTACTTATATTATGCAGTTTCCAGTATAATGTACGGAGAATCTAATGTTTCAACCCCAATGTACATATTACGCACAGCTGATGTTTCTTTGGCAATTGTAGAATTCTTAGAAGTTATGTTTACACTTTTGTTGGACTCTTTTTATGTTAATAAAAGGATACAACTATGCACACACCTAAATCAAGCCTACGGTGAAATATTCGAGAGTGAGCACATCAAATCCATAGCAATCAAAAGAATTCTTCTGATTTACTTACTATATGTAGTTTGCGCAGTCGTCCATTATATATATTATATCAATAATTCTGATATAAGGTTATCGAGTTCTGTGATAATAACGATTAGATCTATAACGATCGACTTTATGGTATTGCAAAACGTTGTGGAAATATATTTGTGCACCGTAGGATTTTATTCGTTGAATGAAAACCTGTCTAATTTTTGGTGGGTGAATGCTAATAATTTAAATCTTTCTAAAGACATTGATTTCCAAACGACTAGAATCTGTTCTAAACGTAACACAATTGAATGGATTGAGAAAACTGTGAAAAGGGGGGCAAATCTTCAAACCCTTTTAGACGTTTATGACAGTTTGTTGGGATGTGTGGATTTTGTGATATCCCGTATTGGAATAATGGTAAGAAAAAAATTCTACAGGCTAAATACATAAAAGGATTTTTTCAGTATTTTGAAAACCATGTGAAATTCGTTAAAAAATTGTTACTGCAACCTTTCTAGTTCATTATTCACACACTGAATGCGTTTTTGACCTGCATATTGGTTGCAAATGCAATTTTGTATCACATGACCATAAAACAGGTAAGCAAAATAACTAAAAGTACTTATTCATCATATGTCAATCTTAGTTGCTCTTATAATTTAGTTTTCCGTTATAAATGTGACAATTTATGGTCATTTCGAACTACAATGTAAAAAAATTATGTCGAAATGGCATATCGAAATATCATGTCGAAATGTCATGTCTTCCAAATCGTTAAATACTCGTACATTGTCGATCTTTCTTCGCCAGGAGGAGACAATTGGGGAGACGACTAGTCATTTATTGTGGATTTTCCACAGTTCTATCGCCATGCTGGCTGGAGTGTTTGCCGCGGAGGTTCTTCAGGTGGAATCCAGCAGAACTAAAACCATTCTGGCAAAGTTACTGATCTGTTGCTCTTCAGGTTTGGCATCATTTTAAAACATATTTATTTTACAGATAAATCATTTGTAGTATTGCTTGCAGGTATTACTAATTTACAAAGTGGTGTTCAGCGCATATCTTAATTGCTACCGCCAAGGAACATGTTTCCATAAAAACAGCTCAATAAATGCATTAGATTTTACGAACGAATTTGTTTGCTGAAGCAGCAAAAATTCCCGTAGAGAGAACTAAAGCATCCTTAAAATTTGCTCAGTTGTTTCTTGGAGTAGATCTGGACATTTCAGCCCGAAAAGCAATGACTAAAATGAGAAATATTCGTCAAACTGTCAAAAAATATACAATATTCCTGGTGCCATATTTATCAAACGTTCAATAAGAAAGGGTTGAAATTCGAGCGGAACCGGGTAGTAAAATTTAGTTATAATAATGAAAACACAAATAATTGTCTTTCCACAATATACACTTTGGTTGTGACTTATTACTTGAAACGATATTTAACTCTGTTTTTGTCTTCCATTTATTCAGACTCGGAGAACATTAAAATCCTGTCCAAATTCGTCAACCTGGCGACAAAAACGAGCGACGAGTTAGCAGTATACCGAATTCCAATCGGTCTATCATTTATATCCAGCGTAGTGGCCGTGACGGCTTCCTATTTCATCGTGGTTATTCAAATGATCGCACAAAGGAAACAATGTACGGCATAGGGTAATGGTAATCATCACTTGGAGGGTGAAATATTTCCAAGTACTCAATATTCACACAGTACCTAACTATCTAGTAGGAATCAACAGTGACACAACATAGGAGATGGGAACATCTAGGGATGGGGAATATGAGAATGGGAATTGACACGATAATAAAAGAAAAACCGTATTGGAAATATATTAATTTTTTTATGTTAAAAGCAAAATATTTGAAAAAAAATATTTCTGTCAAATTTACACATGTACAGTGATTTTTAAAGAATAAAAGTTGAAGCACATAAAAGTTAACCCAATATGTACCAGATACCTTTGAGCACTCTATAAACAATTTTCTAATGATTATGAATATTTTTTACCGAGACAAAATCTTTTTCAATTGTATGTAAGCGAGCACAGCAACCCTTGTTATGATGCGAAGAGCAGATCCAATGTACTTTACCTCCGTACGTTTTCTGTTTGGTGAAGGAGTATGTACCTATTCTGATCATATCTTTGTTTTTTCTTGACTTGCAGAAAACAACTGAAAGATAAAAGAAAAAAACAAAACCTATGTAAGTATGAATAAATAATGCTAAGTAGATACAGAACGTAGTTTTTGAAGCTTTTGTTCGTGCATTTTTTGTTTCAAAATTTACATTATTAAAAAAAACAGTTTACAAAAAACATTGCATGGGTGCACTTCGTCTGAAGATATTCCCAAAAAGTGGCAAAAAAACTTCTCTAGTTTTTTTTTGTCTGGATATGACATTTTAAATTTGGCTGAAGCAACGACAACGATGATTCAAAAATGGAGCAAAAGACAAAAATTACAGTTCATTCTGAGTTAAAAACTACGATTATGAGATCTCCAGTCTCCAAAGTTTAAAATACCGATATGAATACATATTCACATTAGGTACCTAAAACACAAGAAAAGTAATACGAATAAAATTAAAGTTCATTCCTAGTTAAAAACTGCGATTATGAGATCTCCAGTCTCCAAAGTTCAAAATACCGATATGAATACATATTCACATTAGGTACCCAAAACACAAGAAAAGTAATAAGAATAAAATATTTTTAAAAAAATCTCAAGCATCAATCCGGAAAAGAATAAAGTAAATAACAAAAAACTATAAGAAACAAAAAAAAAACGGGAAGAATGGGTCAATATGTAGCAGGTTATTAAAAAAATATTACCAGATAGGTAGTAACTCTTTAATTTAATATAAATATGATTCCAGAAAGTACAATATCTTATTTGCAGACACCCCCGTAAGCGCCCTTGAGGTGATTGTTCACAAAAACGGCGCTATATAAATCATCCAATTATTATTATTATTAACTAATGTGTATGAATATTTTTAGAGAATGTTATAACGTTGCCAACGGTGTGCATACGAGCGATGCATCCTTTACGTGTGGAGCAAACCCAATGATCTTTACCCGCATGAGATTTCTGCTTCGTAAACTTGTAGGCACCCACTTTAATCATCATTTTGTTTCTTCGTGACATGCAGAATGCAACTGTAAACATAAGAGATATGTGAGAGTAAAACAGAGCGTGGAATTAATCGCATGAAAAATAGTTACTAATTTATGAAGTGTTTTTGTGTTTAGTTGGTAGAACAGTTTAAATAAAATTTGATGTAAATCAAACTTTAATGTTATTATAAAGTTCTGCAGGTATTTTATTTTTTTTTTATTGTTACAGTTGTTTCGGCGTTCAAAGCTAATTTCAAACTGTTGTTTTGCTACATTGAGACGACTTACTAATATGATTTTATTTACTACCATCCAATCTTAATTTGGGCGGTGTTTAAAATGATTTATTACCGGTAAAACCGATTTTCTTTGAAAATAATTGTGATATTTAAAAATCTCTCTTCTGTGACCTCACAGAAAACCTACAAAAAAAATAGTGATAGTATCAAAGAATGGAATAATTTAAAATGCAAATATTTAAAAGCAAGTATCTGTATATGTTTTCGACACGCGTATCCTGTGGCCTTGAAGAGATAAGTCGACATGAGCTCGAAGTAAGTTCAATGTTTCCTTACTTTGGATGAAATCGATATTTTGATTAAAAATTTAAAATACCGAAACTCTTTCTCGAACAGATGATCACTATTAATATTTTAGAACATAATATAATGTTAAGACAATTTTACAAAATTTTTCTTTATGGGGTAAATATTTTGAATACACAGCACTCCAACAAATCATAAATATTTTAAAAAATTAACAGAAAACATAAAAAGGGTAATTTTTATTTTATTTTAATTTAGTACATAAAACAGGCAATATGTCCAAAACTTGCAAACATAAATGCTGATGTTATTCGATTGGTGGCGATTGCTTTGAACACATCGCTTAAAAATTAAATACCTCACAAAAAATTATAAACAATGTAAATAATTCAAAAAAAAATTATGCAGCGTTGAAAAATACGGCAAATCTTTCTGATACATAATAATGTTTTATTATTGTTAAAATTGTTTCAATAATTCATTTACTTAAAATGAAGGTAGATTAATGGAGGCGGTTATGGATACCGCCGCCCCGGGAACCATTCATTGGATAACCAGCCACTCCGCCTTAGACTTAGCAGGGATCACTGAGTTCATGGGGGAAGGTTTGTAGAGGTCTTGGCGGCAGATGCATCTGCCCACCAGCTCTACTCTCTAGATCCATCGCCTTGCACCATAGTGGGATTGATGGATTAATATGTCTGCCACCCCTGTATACACTGACTCCCAGATTCCAACCCACCCCCCTCATACCATTTTCCTTTCCATAACTTCCTCTCCTTCCTTTCTTTAAAAAGACCCTCCACTCAGCATCCCCAAGTATGACATAGTTAAGTTAATTTAAAAAAAAGATCATTTAAAAAAATTTTATCATTAAAGATAATATTAACAACTCCCAAATCGAAAAACGAAACCGAAAAAACAAGGAAAAGAAAAGGATAACGGTAGCAACTGGGATACGAACACAGGACCTCTTGGTCTATCCGGGACCTGCGTTCTATGCCAACTGAGCTACCCTAATCCATCGCATCATTTTTATCGGTATCATCCTTCGACTTCTAAGAACTGTCAATATCATCCCCGAATATTTTTTGGCTGCTACCTTTATTAACTAAGCAATGAATGGTGAATCAACCAGAGGTGATCCTTACATACAGGATGTTTCAAACAATACAAAGAGCACACTGTAAAACTTTTCGAATAACTACGTATACAAATTCGATGAGCGAATACACTTGTTGTCCCTTTCATAAGTAGGCGTGAGCAAGACAAAATGACATTTTTCAGTGAAGTTTGGCAAGGACAAGCTTTCCGAAATATATTCATATGCACCAATAAACAATCCAAAGTGTGTGTTGTTTTGGCCAATTGTAATTATTATAATTATTTAATTGTAATTATTATTATGATTTATTTGATAATACGCCCATTTGGGTTTGCGCAACCTATACAACTAAAGCATGAGAATGCACATTTTTAAGGTAAACAATAACATTATCAATGGTGTGTAGGCGAGCGAAACATCCTTTGGTTTGATGAGTGGAGCAGACCCAATACACTTTACCGGCGCGTTTTCTCTCCATTATGAAAGTAAAACCACCCAGTTTAATCATATCTCTGTTCCTTTGTGACTTGCAGAATACAGCTGTAAAAATAAGAATAATAAGAGATAAGTAGTATTGAATTACATAACATTTATTTCTTCGAAAGATGTGTAATTATTTTGTGGCGTCATTATTAATAAAATTAATTAGAATTAATTTGTTTACACCAATTAATTTTAATAGTTAATTTAAATACAATATTTAAATAGTTAATTTAAATATATAAATATCTACATGTTTCTGAATCAAAGCTTCCAGCATCAGGATAAAAATATACTAAAAATAATGACAAGTATAGATAAATAATAAACAAATAGACGAATTACAAACAAATAGACGAATTACAAACAAATAGACGAATTACAAACAAAAACAAATATTAACAATAAGTGATGAAAGTAGGTAAGTAATTAAATAAAACACTAAAAATAAAGTATTAAATAAGAAAATTTACATTAGAAATTTTAAAAATAAATTATTTTCTTTATTGATATAAACAAAAACAAGAAAATAGCAAGGCATAAAAAAAAATAAATTAGATTAAAATAAATACACTTTGTATGAATCCACTTCTATTTTGTATACGAGTATGTGTTAACTAGTTTCGATTCTCCTGAATCTTCATCGGGACTGAAAAATATACTGTATATTTTATATACAGTATATAGTATATTTTTCAGTCCCGATGAAGATTCAGCAGAATCGAAACTAGTTGACATATATACAAAATAAAAGTGGATTCATACAAAGTGCGTTTCTTTTAATTCATCATGTCAATCCACAAAGTGTTTGCTTATTATTAAAAAAATTTATATTAATAATATTCTAAATATAGTTAATGATGTGAAAATAAATTAAGAGATACTTAGCTATTTATTTATTTTTTTATTAAATTATTTATCTTATTTAATTAACTATTAACGCTGTTTCGAATATATGTAATATATTGTTTATTGTGATTAGGGAAACTTTGCTTCTGAAATATGTAAATATTTATATATTAAAAACATTGGCAACAAAGTTATTCCTATTCGTTATACAAAACATTGCATTAAAAACGCTTATTTATACTGAAGCGTGTCATTTCCCGCTATGTGGAGGTCAGGAGTCCGGTCCTAAATTGTCCATCTCTGTGATGAGCTCTTTTGGTGCCAGAAAGTGATGGTATCGATTCGGTGATAGATGATTATGCGGGTGGACACGGTGTTGGTAGGTAGTTCAGTAAAACAGTATGTTTTTTAGTGTTTTAATTAAATATGCATATAAGCACCTATTTCTTGTTATGCACAAAATTAATGAAAAACACTTTTCATTAGTGTAATTACAATGAGGAACAACTGTTTCAGTCACCGGAGAAGTAAAATCACTCATTTAAAATAATTTTTAAAAGACTTTTGGGTTAGGTTTTTTTTAATCTATTTTATGTCTAATTACTATATTGTATAATATGTAAAATAGGTTTAAGGTTATTAGTTTGGATTGTTTTTAAATATTAATAAAAACTAACAAAAAAACGTGCTTATATGCATATTTACCCCGTTTTCAATGATAATGCTCGGATGAGCTGATACAATCGACAATGTTATTTGCTTTAGAGCGATATCGGAGGTGAGATGACGATTTTAGGCAAGAAATGTCTACTAGCTGTCACGAAGTGCAAAGACAAACGACAAAAGTAGAAAAACAGCAAGAGATTTGATATAAAGGTGAGACACACGCAACCACGTAAATTAGTGAAGTAAAAGGTTGCACAGACAGCAAAACCAAATTATACCAAACATGTGAAATTATTACTGGAAAATAACAGAACTATGAGAAATAGTTAAAAATTTTAAATCATAACACTCAACAATGCAGTATTTTCCAAGGACGGAATTATTTTAAGTATTTAAGATTATCCGTAGATATCTTTGATGTGTGTATCCCACGAAAAAATTAAAATAAATCGTAGGACTTTGTTCTTAATGTTTTAAAATGTTTATTTCCTGTGTTTTGTTCCCTTTCTGGCATAAAATATATAATATAACTCTGAAAGTAACGTTAATAACCCTCCAGCAACATGATTTTAAACTACGATAAAGGAAACATCTGTCCCGGAGACCGGTATACGAGGACCGTTCGGGTCCCCACTGCAAATCTTCAATCCTCATACCGCTGCACTTTCTGCGACACTTAAGACGTCCTTAGACGACACCTATTTTCATCCAGATTGCCCGTGATTTGTCTTTTTCTATGGAAAATTCCATAGAAAAAGACATTTCACATCCAATCTGTTGAAAACAGGTATCGTCTAATTACTGCATTAGTCTCGGCGTGGCAGCCGTTCGCGATGGAGTTTCCACTCGCCGCACCCGACAGGTATAAATTACCCTTTGTAATTCGGTTTTTGTGTGCAAAGAACAAGACCCCGATAGACATTCATTCTCAGCTACGTAGGACTGAGTCATACCTGTTCTTTTGCGATATTACCCATTCCTAATATATTCGTTTGCCGGTATTACGTTATGGGGGGTGTACATGGGGATTTGGATTTTTTCATATAATGATTTTTGCGCTGTTTAATGTATTAATAATAAAAAACAAAAATGTTATGTATTTTCGTAAAACATGATAAACATACCACACAAATAAAAAAAAATGTTTTTTCGTGGTAGAAGAAGTTCTCCCATAACTGTAATAATTCATTTTTACAGTAGGTAGTGAACTTAATGAAAGGCACGTGATATAAATATATATATTATTAATTAAAAACATTTTACAAAAATATAAGGCAAAAAGTCCCGAAAAACTACTTTTTAGTAGTTTGTCTAACTCGATTGTTATTCAAAACCTTATACTAAATTTACAGTTAAGGTTAAGTTACAAAAAATGTAAAACTGTATAAAATAAAAACATATGTAATAAACTTAATACATAAATATTTCGTAAGAATTTTACTCAAAAATATTTTTTCCAAAAAAATAAAAACATAAATGACCAAACTAAATCGTTAATAAAATAATATTTCCTAATTATCTAATACAGATAGTTGCTTCCAGCTAACCATGTTTTCAACTTATTTATAAACTAAGTTTTAATACTTTTTTTTTATTTCAGCATGTTTCAAATTTAAACAGCCAGGAATCATTTGATCTAAAGTTCTTTGTCCACATTTGTTTGTATGCTTAAGTAATACATATTAATTAAAAAGAAAAACAAAATATAAATAATGCATCGTGTACCTACGTCAAGTGTTCGAGTGTGTTACATAATATTATATTGTGATTTATGACGGATGTATTGATCCAAATATAATGATTTGGGTTTAGCCGTTGACGAATAAAATGTCCCAGATATTGGGATTCCCACAAAATCATCACCGTTGGGTCGTCTGTGGCCTCTGACGATAAAATACGAAACTAAATGTCAAAAACTATGTTCCAGAATTCGGGACTTCCCGCCCGCGAACACAGATCGACAAAGGCCGAGCTTTCCGATATGGTTGTTTTAGCATTTTTTGAATCCTTGTTTCCTCGACGACATTTTAAAATAAAGTATTCAAATTTTGTGTTCACGCATAATACTTGTGATAGTTAATTTTTAGTGCCTTTATAATTTTTGCAACGAAAATAAGGTTTTCATCAACAAACTCTTACAAAATCTTTTTTTATCAAGAAACCATCTAACTGCAGAGTAACCATCCCACCGTTTCACTGCAGGGTTGTGCAGAGAGTATAAACCGCAAAACAACTCGGTCTTCGCACGCACTCTTTGCTTAATTCAGATTCATCTATCGTCTTATACTGATTATTCTATTATTCTGACTCTTGAGGTGGGGCCCAACTTAAGTGTTTGGTTCATTTGATCGTGCTATGTCTTCCTCGGGCGTCACCGACTTTTTCTACCATTTTCATTCATACATACTCTTCTGTTGTTCTGACTCTTTACATGATCCGACTCAAGTATTTTGTTCACTTGATCGTGCTATGTCATCCTCGGGCGTTACCGACTTTTCTACCATTTTCATTCATACAAACTCTTCTCTTGTCCTGACTCTTGACATGACCCGACTCAAGTAATTGGTTCACTCGATAGTGCCATGTATTCCTCAAGCGTCACCGACTTTTTCTACCCATTCATACATACTATTTGGTTCACTTGATGGTGCCATTTCATCCTTGGGTGTCACCGACTTCTACCATTACCACACTTTCGCGTTATAAACACTCCAATTAAATGTAGGTATAATGTGAGGAACTGAAAACGTGCTTTTTTTCGGAATTAAAAGTAGTGCCCTAGAGGTGATTTTATATAAAAACGGCGCTGTATAAATCATCCACTTATTATTATTATTATAGATTAATGACGAAAAACGGGATTGTTTATTTTCTCAATTATTACTTTTAAACTGTCAATTCATGTATCAGTCTAAAATAATATAATGTACCTACGGGCGATTTCAGAGTATAGACGCTGACAGAACCGCGTTTCAATTTGAAACTTGCCTAACACAGCGATACCGATATGGAAAGGTACCTTGTATCTGTTTATACTCGTATAACGATGAATACTTGAAATGATACTTGTATCGAATATATCTAGATCGGTCAATAACGCAAGTGTTAAATGTCGATATACGATATACCGATACTGGATATCAGAAATCGCGTATTCAATAAATATCGCTCACATACTCGTAACGCCCGGATCGGTTAGAACGCTAATACCTTATCTATGGAGCCAGTATCGATGTATCAGATGTATGGCGGTATTTTAATACCTATACCTGTTATGAATATAGTATCAGGCCTACAGTTACGTGAAGTGTACGGAGAACAGTATAAGAGTGTATGAGCGCGAAAAATTAAATTAAATAGTGCAGAGAATTTAAAAACGGACGTACGAGTACAGACGTCCATGATGAAAAGCGTCCCGGAAGGCCATCGGTTTCAGACGAAACAATTGCAAAAGTGAAAAAATCAATGCTTGCAGATCGACGGATAACGGTTCGGGAGCTCTGTGACATGTTCTCTGATGTCAGTAAGACGACTATTGACAACATTTGGGATACCACAAGGTCTGCGCGAGGTGAGTCTCAAAAATGATGCACCGAAGATCACAGCCCGTGAATTTCTTGAGTGCTACGATACCGATGGCGAGTGAATTGTGACTGGGGACAAGACCTGGGTACACTACACGACACCAGAGAACAATCCCGTTAGCGGGTCATTCGGATTCGCCAAAGCCGCGGTAGTTTAAACGAAAATTGTCTGCCGGTAAAGTGATGGCGAGCGTGTTTTTCGACTGGAAGGGGTTATTGTTGTGCAAGTTCATTCCGGCACAACAATAAATGCTGATCGCTACTGTCAGACTTTAAAGAACCTTAGCTGTCCAATTCAAAACAAAAGAAGGGGAACGCTGACAAAGGGAGTGCGTTTGCATCATGATAACGCTCACCCCCACGCCACCCGTGCAACAACCGCTCTCATCGCCCGATTTCGATGGATTACTGTCACACACCCTCCCTACAGCCCGGACATAGCCACAAGTGACTATCATCTCTTCCCTGAATTGAAGAAACACCTGGATGGAATGAATTTCAGTACCGACGAGGAGTTGAAAGAAGATGTCGTGCGCTCCCTGCGCGACACAGCGGGAGAGTTTGACACAGGCATAAAAAAGATGGTACACTGCATGCACAAATGCATCGATCGCAATAACAAAATTATATTTTGGGAGCTTTGATATAAGCTTGGTTTCTTAAGCCCTAGAAACATCAATAAAAATTATATATTTTTTCAATATTTTGTTGTTTTTTTTTCAGTTATTATTCACTGCAAGTTGGGCTTTTAATTAAATAGTTACAGTCTGCAAGTACTCGTATAAGGATAAAATTAAGTTTTTTTTTAATTTCAAGTAAATATTAACAAATCTCAAATGAAACATGAAACAGAAAAGATACAAAATAAAATGGAATCGGTCGCATCTGAGACTCGAACCAATGGCCTCTCGATCTGTCCAGAATCAGCGCTCTATCAATTAAGCCAATGCCACCTTATTGGTTTCCGCCATTTTTATAGGTATTATATTTCCATACAAGAACTTTTAAAATCGTCTTCAATTAATTCCCATATATTTTTCCTGGTCTCTTTCTGCGTGACTGCAAGATTCTACCAGAACTTATTTGAAACCTAGTTTTTTCAAACTTTATATATACCTATGCGGTTTTTATTTATATGGGACATCACACATACACATTCTCACACGTATACCCCCATAAGATTGTATCATTATGTTATACGGTAAATGTGCTATACCACATTGCACGTATACAAATTATGTTATAAAAAATAAAAATAAAACAATATCTTAGGAGTTTAAACTGAGAGTTTAATTTTTGTACCCTGAAGATGCTTATGTTAAGCGAAACCGGTCGGTCGTAATAAAATTAAATAAAATTATCATGGTTAGAAACAAAGTTATTGTTTTATTTTTATTAAATATGTCTAACCACAAAGTGACTGCTTCCTATAAAAATAAATTATGTTATGTTTATTATAATTACTAAATTAAAAGTTGTCAATATGCATTATTTTTTCTTTCATTATGTAAACCACCAACTCTGTAACATTATCATTAACACTTTCAGGAAGCATTATTATGTAAACGCAATATGTAGACTCCGTTTCTCTACACAAGCATTGCTTAAAAGAGAAGTGTAGTATTGTAAATTGAAAAAAATGTATTTAATTTCAATAATAATAAAAAAATATATATTAATCATCTACATAAGTTTGGGAACAATATACAGTTTCATTTGAAAAACTTATTGAAGCTTATAAACATAATTGTAATATTTAATCATTGAAGACAATATTAACAAATCTCAAATAAAACCCTACAAATAAGAATATCAGTACAAGTATAAGCTGAAAATATTGCTTATGAAATGATTGAGGACTTAGTTAGCATAGTATTGAATCCACGACGCCTGGGTGGAAACTCGACACATTTGCGCATTCAGCTACTAACCGGTCGATGAAACGGATCATTATATTACTTCTGGATAGTACAGATAATGTACATTCGAAACGTTTAGAAACAGTTCGGTGGTGTTTGAGAATAACCCGATAACTGCATTTATTTTCGAATTGTAAAATCTTGATATCTGTATTTATTTTGAAAACACCATGATCATGTTGATGATATGTGAACAGTCATAACGGTTAGTTTGGTCAAAGCACGAGAAAAGAGTTTTGCACTTATCAAGTTGTTCCCAAAGGCCACCGAGTTAACATAATAATCGTTGAATCAACTACTGTAAAACGTTCGGAATAATTTATTTAAACAATAATACATGTTATTAAAGACGAATTTATTAAATTAACCCTCTTTATGAGCAAGATTGTATAAGAATATATGAAAGTAAAATACATGAAATGCAAAAGATTTTGTTTGAAAACAATTCATGAAATTCGTACAAAAAATTAAACAGTTTTGATAATATAATATTATTAAAATTAAGATGATCGCAGAAAGTTACAACGCATTATTTGAACGAGTCTCGCGGCTAATGGGTGTGCTGGTTTTTAAGGTATACGATAATACAATCAACAGTGTGTAGGCGAGCGACGCATCCTTTGGAGTGATGAGTGGAACAGACCCAATATATTTTACCAGTGTGTTTTCTCTCCATTTTAAAAGTATAACCACCCAGTTTAATCATATCTCTGTTCCTTTGTGACTTGCAGAACACAGCTGTAAGAAGAAGAATAATTTGAGAAAAAAAAACGAATTGCGTTGCATTGAAACACTTATTTACACCAAATGTTGGAATCATTTTTAGTGGAAATATTTGAGATTTTCCGATGTGTATTTCCTACAGTAAATTAAAAATATTTCGTAGGATTTAATTTTAAATTACTTTGTATAAAAAACTTTTTTTTTGTATTTTTCGTTCCTTTTCCAAGATAAAACATATCGATGGCCCAGTATTCAGTATATTCGCGTACTCGTATGTCAAAATGTAAAATTGATAGTCCTCATTGTTATTTCTGTTATAAATTGAAGTACATAGGACAATGATTGGTTTTAAATAGGAACAAATATTTATACAAATATATTATTTGTAAAAACTTGGGTACATTTGAATGTTTGAATGTTTTTAAAGTGGTATTTGGCTCTTGGGGTTCAAATATATTTTTTTAATTATTTTAATTACTATTTAAAACTGGCAAAAGCTCCTTTTGGCGAATACTTTGATACCCATTTTGTAATGAATAGTTTTTCGGCCTTGTTGCAGTTTAACACTTGGCCATCAATATGTTTAGCTAACAAAATAACTAACCCTCAAGTTTGTTACATGCAGGGGTAGGCATAAAGGATGGACCTCCACACAACTCTGTCTTGGCACACAATTCTTGCTTCATCGCATTCATACATCAACTAAAGCACACTTTTCTGTTTTTCTAACTGTTGACATGACCCAGTATTTTATTTGAACCAGTGATTACTTGATCGTGTCACGTCTTCCACGTATATTAATTAATACGCGTAATAACGTCATGAGAGCAATGTGATGTTAATTTACAGATTATGTGGAGATTTTTCAACAATATGGATCGTTGCACCAGATTCCTGAAAATTTTACACAAAAAATCATTTTCGGCGACAGCAATAGAAATCAATAATTTTTCTCTTCGGGCCTATAGCACGAAGCAAGTCGCCAGCCGCCACCCTAAACGACAATGAAAATGATGAGAAATGATGGAATTCAACATGACGTAATATTCTTCCTTATAAAACTGGAGGAAATAATATATTAGTTAGGTTACAAAGAAAAAAATATCTAGTATTGTAAAACGATTGGAATAATTTAAGTAATTATATGTATTAGAAACCATTTTATATTGAGTAAATACGATTTACACCGGATGCGCCCATACTCCAGGACGATTGTTTTGACTTACCTCACCGTACTGAGGATCGAAGCTGGTGACCAGGGTCATCTTGCCGCTACGGCGTCCCACCGCCCGTCGGCGTCAGCTGCAAGAGATTCTGATTGCAGTACCGGCCAGGAGCCTCTCGGCAGTCGCATGATCGCTGCAGCCACGACAACATTGTGCTAGTTAGCTAGACATAAGTTAACTTCTTCTCCAATAAAAGAGGTCCACAGGTCAGTAATTTTATTTACTATGAACATCTTTAATTTCAATATATTCTATGTTTACTCAAAGTTATCTTTCTGTTAAACCATTCCTCACCATCAGGTGAGTTTTATTACCTCTGTTTGACTGGAGGAATCTCTTCATCTCCTGAAGACATTGGCGTACTCAGAATAAATCAAACCCTCGGTAGGGTTAACCTGTTTTAACTCACATAGTTACTCCAATATAATCTACCAACCAATAATCATTTAAAAATAATATATAGTATATTTGCGCGCGTTCCAGAGTAGAAGATACTCTCAGTATCGCCCTGGTGAAAGACCACCATCCAGAATTGAAGCGTTGCTTGAAATGGCTTTTAGCCGTGTCTGGTGACCAGATCTGAATAGCCAGGTATTTTCTCCGACTTCCTCTTTCCCTTCTCCCTCCCCTCCCCAATACCTTCAGCCTCACAACATTCTCCAATTGGGGATGCCATAGTCTCACTGGCTCCAGACGGTTGGGAGCAGTTGGGACTCTTGTGGGGTATTCATTTAAAAAAAAAGAATAATAATCTCCCTACCAATTTGGCTCTCTTTAATTTAAAGAGTAATACAACTAGTCTCTCTTATACGTACTGGTTTCAGTATTTATTTTTATTAAAAACAAGATGTTTCTGGAAAGTTACGATGCATTATTTGTAAGAGTCTCATAACTGGTTTATACGAGGCCAGTGGTGAGGAAAACGTAAGTAGTAACTAAATCACTGTCCTGTTAAAATTGGTAAGTGCCGTCCACACGAGCAGTTAAGTGATTTAGGAAACGTTTGTATTATTTATTATTACTTTAATGATTTAGTAGGAGGAGCGTATCTACATGTTTCAAGTCTTTAGGACAGTAGCCCCCACTGAACTGCAATGATCCACACGCAGCGGTGAAGGGCTATTTAACCAAAAAATAAACAAGTTTCTAATTAATTAAACTAAATTGTTACTTAACGTTAACTTACTATAAACCACTTAATAAACTATTTTCACGTGGCCAGCGACTTAAATTAAGTCTGAAAAAGTAGTTACCACTTATCACTGTCCTTGTCACAGGCCCCGTGTGAAGCAGTCATTGCAGCTAATGACTGTGGATGTTTTTAATGTATACAATAACGTTTTCAACAGTGTGCAGGCGAGCGCAGCATCCTTTACGAGAGGAGCAGGTCCAATGAACTTTACCCGAGCATTTTCTTCCAGCCGTGAACGTGTAACCACCCAGTTTAATCATATCTCTGTTCCTTTGCGACTTGCAGAAAACAGCTGTAAAAATAAGAATAATAAGAGAATAAAAAATAGTGTTGAATTGCGTGTACGATAGTGATCATATATTCCGTAGACGTCTTCGATATGTGTAAAGTACTGTAAATAAAACATTTTAATGACTTTGATAAAAAAAATACTTATTTTTGTTGTGTTTCGTCCCCCTTTGCCTTAAAACGTAGATTAATTTTGTAATACTTCGGCTTCAAATTCTGTTTACACTAAATAACTATGAAAGTAATAATGAGACAGTAACATACTCGTATACCATACATAAAATGAGGACACAATATTATAAAAAAATTTCAAATCATATTTATTAGAATAACATTCATAAAATACAAAATTAGTCATTCAACTGGTGGCGATTTAGTTTGTTTTGAAAACCATCAAAATGAAATCGCTTGCAAAAAAAAGTGGAAGCAATGGTAATATTTTGTTAATATATATATAGGTTGTTGAGCAATAAAAGTGGGCCTTCTGATACATACTGTTGTTTCAGAATTTATTTTTAATTACTTTAAGACGTTTCTAGAAAGTTACAACGAATTATTTGCACGAGTCTTATAGCTGGTTCACACGAGACCAGTGGTAAGGACAGTGACAAGTAGTAACTAAATCACTGTCCCGAGAAATGGGGTAGGTGCAGAGCGCACGAGCAATTAACTTATTTAGTAAACTTTTGTATTATTTGGTAATACTGGATTGATAAGTAAAATGTACGTGTCCAAACGTGTCGAGTCTTTGCGACAGTAACCCCCACCGAACTGATATGACGTGTGTTACAAGTCAATTAAATTGCTACGTAACGGTAACTTACCACTTACCGCTTAACGAACTGTCCACACGTAGCCATTGACTTGGAATTAAGTAAACAATTTTGTTACTACTCATCACTGTCCTTATGTCCTATCCTCATCAATGTTGTGAAGCAGTAATTACAGCTAATGATTATGAACGTTTTTAATGTAAACAAGATCATTTTCAATGGTGTGTAGGCGAGCGCAACATCCTTTGGATTGATGAGTGGAGCATACCCAATGAACTTTACCACCGTATTTTCTCTCCACTTTGAATGTGTAACCACCCAGTTTAATCAAATCTTTGTTCCTTTGTGACTTGCAGAATACAGCTGTAAAAATAAGAATCATAAGATAACAGTGTCAAATATCATGTTAAATAGCGTCATTTTTTTAAGTAAATCCCAACTGCTCCCGACTGTTCGGAGCCAGTAGGACAATGGCATCCCCAATTCGGGTATATTGTGAGGCTGAAGGGCAAGGGGAAATGAAAGAGATGGGGTAGAGGAAGGTTGGGAAGTACCTGACTATTGGAAACTGGTCACTAAACACGGCTATAAATATTTAAAGCAACCTTTTGATTCTGAATTGTGGTCATTCATACTGTTGGTATCTTTCACCCTACAACATACCGCAAAGATTATTTAATATTAATTTAATTTGAAATAACAGAGATCAATGAAATAAAATTAGTTTGCGCAATTCGAACCCGCGATCTCTGGATTCATATTCGAGAATCATAATAACCGAGGTCGTCAATTTACAACTGATTTTTTCGTAAATTCTATGCGGGTAGTGAGGAAAATGTATAAAGTTTCAAAAGACAAAAATCCTAAAACTGTAATCTTTAAATTCTATGAATTTCATCCAAAGTGTGCAGTTTGAAAACCGGTGAAAGCAATTTTGAACGTTTTACCTAAAATTTCAGTACGTATTACATACGGAATTATTGGATTATTGTTTCTTGAAACCTTATGCGTTTTACTAATTACCTGGAGAGAATTAACAGATAAATCATTCGTAGTATTTCTTGAATTAGCAAACTGCAAAGTGCGTATTTTTGGGTACTGACTGTTAAATTGCTTCCTTATTAGTGTAGTCTTGTACTGTCTATGTACACTTCTCTTGAAATAAGGTTTAAAAAAATCGGAGAGGCATCCATCTGTAAGCGAACATCCTAAAACTACCTAACTAATCATCACATATAACCCTTTGACCTCTCCAGCCATCTCCACCCATCGCCTTAATCTGCATTGGAAGGGATAGATTCATACGTCCGTCACTCCTAGGTACACTGACCCCCAGATTCCTATCCACTCCTCCTAATGCCTTTTCCTTCCAAGATCTTCCTCTCCACCTTTTCCCTCAAAAAACCCTACAACCAGCATCCCCAAACATGACATAGTATGGAATTAAAATTTGAGTATTTGATTCACTTGATCACGCCATTTTTGTTTACGGTAACCCCACACAGGAGACCCTGAAAGAAATAATTTCCCTCAAGGCCTTATCATCTTTGGGGATGCTGTGTGGAGGGTCTTTTAGATGATAGGAAAGAGTGAACTTGGGTCTTGAAGAGAACCATGTTGAAGGATGGAGGAAACACAGAGGCCGGCAGATCATTCCACAGCCGAGCTGTTGAATACAGGAACGAGTCGTAAAAGCGACCCTTTCTCATTGACAGATGTCGACTGTGTGCAAATGGTGGGCACGGGTTTGGCGTGTTTCCCGACTATGTACGGGTGCCGAAGGGATCTATGACGCTAGTTCCTCAGAGCATCTTCCATTAAAATACCGTTAAAACAAGGACAGCATTCCCACCTGATGTCTGTGCTCTAAAGATTGCCATCCGTTTGTTAAGATCGGCGAATCTATCAAACGGACCGCCTGTTTCTGCACAAAGTCAAGGTTTTTTTTCAACGACGCCATACGACGTCAGACGTCCCCGACTTCTTCTACCAATGTCCAAAACCAAACTATTTATCAGTAGACGGTGTCGGGAAAAAAAGTACTTAATTTAACGAAAAATATTGGTCTTATTCTTTAAAACTAATATCATATATGGAAAATCAATATTCATACAGGATGTAACAGCACATTTTTAAATTTTAAAAGCCGACAAATTTTAACCAGTGATTCCAATACCTACTTAAAAAAAAATATAGTCACCGGACAGCAAAACGTCATCTACATTTTTTTACTAAAAATATGCTCAGGAATCACTGGTAAGTTTGTCGGGTATGTCCTGGTACGAATTGAATATTAGAAATAACTAATTTATTACCATCTTCTGC
The DNA here is from genome assembly GCA_022606495.2 of Halesus radiatus. NCBI lineage: Eukaryota > Metazoa > Arthropoda > Insecta > Trichoptera > Limnephilidae > Halesus > Halesus radiatus. The sequence goes on along the minus strand of JAHDVE020005206.1, from coordinate 9,198 downwards.
AGATTGTTGGCGCCAAGTGAATAAATGAGAGTACAAGTTCCTTACTAAACTCATGAAACAAAACACTTTTTTTTTTAATCTACCGCCTTTTTTTAAATGTTTAATAATTTATTTTAATGGTTCATTTTTCTTAGGCACTGCAGTGGGCTGCACGCCGCTTGTAATGTGTGTTCTCATAATCCATCATGGTTAGTAGTTGAATGAATAAATATATCGGGTTTCTCACCCAAGCGTCGAGTGTTCAATTGCGAGTCTAGTCACACATCATCGTACAAGCAACATATTCCGCAAATAATATTCTTTATATTTTGTAAGTAATTCCAACAGTTGTTCATAAGCCGGGAATGTAGTATTTCTTAAAAAAATAAACTAATAATTAAATGTAAAATTATTTGAATTAAAGAGAGAAAAACATCTCTGTTTTGCTGCAGCTGATTAAATAATTATTTGTGTCACTCCACATTTTTACCCTCCACAAAAAAGCAAAGCCGAGGAATTTGTCGCTTTGCCAGGGGTTGTCAACTTTTTAAAGAGGTTGAAAAATAATTTAAAAAAATAAAATACGTAGGTAATTACTTTCACTGTAAAAAATGAATGCCTTCTATGTAAACAATTGTTCAATCAACCGTTGTAAAACGTTTGAAATGATAAGATAGTACGAAAGAAATAATGTCAATAATTTTGATTATTTATTAAACTTTAAATGATTCTACAGAGTTACAATGTCAACTTTTTTTACATTAACTCTACACAGGAGCCCCAGAGGAAAATAATTTCCCTCGGGGCCTATGTCATCTTCGGGGAAGTATTTTTAAGAAAATGAAGGAAAGAAGGAAAAGGGTATGAGGGATGGAAATGAATCTGAGGATCACACACTGACCCCCAGATTCCTTGGACACATCCAGGAGTGACGAACGTATGAATCCATCCCTCCCATTGCGGTGCAAGATGATGGGTCGAGAGAGTCCGGCAGGAGAGGAGTAAGGTCTCTCTCAACCGGCCTCTCCAGATCAAATCCATCACGCTGTCGGTTGGCAGTCGCATCCCCCACCAAGACTTAGACAAACCTTACCTATAGACGCCGTAGTGAACTCCTTGGTGTGACCCATGGCAGAGGTATTGGTTATACAATGATTGGTTCACGGGGAGGTGGTATCCATACACGCCTCCCAAATTGCAATCTGACAACTAATGATTATGAAAATTTTTAATAAATATTATAACATTATCAATAGTGTGTATACGAGCGACGCAACCTTTGTTATGATGTGAAGAACAAGCCCAATGATCTTTACCCGAGTGTGTTTTCCGCTTCGAAAAAGTGTATGCACCCAATTTAATCATAACTTTGTTTCTTCGTGACGTGCAGAATATAACTGGAAAAAAAAAGAAAAACATGTTAAAAAAAAGACATTTGGCCGGTTAAAAAAATTGTTTCATTTCCTTTCCCCAGTGGCAGCCGACTTAAGGGTCAATGATATTAAACCCCTTAAAATATAAGACGAAAATAATCATTTAAAAATCCAAATTAATAGAAACCAACTGGTAGTAGATAATATTTATCTTACTTGCTATAATTGTAGTGCCTTTGAGTCTATACTGTTACACCTTCCACATAAGGGGGTGAAATAGCCTCTTGTCCCTGCCTGGGATAGGTGGTGCCTTTATTGTTATTTTGGAAGCGCTAAGCTTTCTGCACTGTTCACTTTGCCACCCCCGACGTAGTGGTAGCAGTGAAATGAAGGGTTCCCTTCGACCCCGATCTCCCATTTTCTTGTAGTTCTGTCGGCTAGAGTGAGCTACTTAGTCCCCAGGGTTCTTCAAAGGTCTCTTCTCCGCTATTCTACCATCTTCACAGACACTATGCCGCCGTGGATGGTGTGAAGAGTTCGAAGGACCACCTTCCCTTCCCACTGTTCACTATCCATCATCGGGACTACAAGAGGCTTGCCAAAAGCTGTGTGTTCTGTTCTTGTATTGTACGCTGCCAGGAGAACCTGAGTAATGTCTTCTCCAAATGTATGTTACTCATTATAAAAATTGTCTCTATTAGCTTCAAGAACAAGACCTAACTGCTTTGGATGAGAACACGTAAACGTTTTTGGTATCTACAAATGTATGGTGTGGCGTGTGGGGACAATAGCGAGCTTTCAGAATCATTTAAATTTAGTTTCGTGTTTTTATTTTTTTCAAAAGTAGATTCATGACGTGAGAACCAATAGAGGGACTCGTCTGGTCCTGAAAATGGTTGGGGGAAGTGGTAGGTGCCCTCAACTGATAAATAATATTAATTGATTTGAAAAATACGACGGTGATAGCGCATAGTAGCACCATCATTAACATGGTTTGGCCAGTTATGTATTTGTTTTTATAATATATATTTTTAAACATTTTCCATTCCCAATATTTATTTCTTGGCTGACAATTCTGATAAAGACTAAGCCACATATTTCAAAAATCTAATCAGTGCAAAATAAACCGTCGCGAAGTAAGGAGTGTGTTCCAAGAATTGTATGACGATTCACCTTATCTGCCTAACCCTGAGTAGTAACGATAGGATGTTTTTGAGATATTATTAACATCGTTTAAAAGTTCCAGATATTAAATACTGAATCAATATGAATACATCGTCGGAAATTGTATCTGCTAGGTCCTGCTAGGCTCATATAAATAAAATATTAAATTGTAATTTCTTCGCATAATGGCCTCCACGTTTAAGGTTTTAGGTACTGTGATACTGGGATGGCGGAATAATAATCAATAGACTAGAATTAACTCAATGTATTGCCTCGGATGACATGTGATAATGAAGAGACACTGGACAACCTTGAAATTTAATAAATATTTTTTTTATTTAAGAACCAGACACAAGTCCAGCTGCTCCCAACCATCTGGAGCCAGAGAGACTATGGCTTCCCCAATCGGGGTATGTAGTGAGGCCGAAGGTAGTGGGGAACGGAAGGAGATGGGATAGAGGAAAGTGAGGATGTACCTGCATATACAGATCTAGACACCAAACACTGATAAAGCCATGTAAAGCAGTGTTTCAATTCTGAGTCGTGTTCTTTCACCAGGGAGATACTGAAAGTATCTACCACTCCGGAACATGCCGCATGTATACGAGTACAATATAATATTTTTATGTAAATAAGTGATATAACACAAATCAATCAAATAAAATTTACTTGCACGGAATCGCAACCCAAAGGATTCGTAGCCAAGGACCGTAACCACTCAACCACGGAGGCCGTCTATCTGACTGAAGAACTGACTACTATTCTCAAAACAACGTCATAGAAATTACTGGAAAGACCCTACCCAAACCTTGAAGTTGAAATATAGAAGTCGCTGAAACCCCTTTATTCAAAACCTGGTCCGCCTCAGCACAGAATCTCCCAGTGAGGAGGTCTATGAAAAAATTCTATAATATATATGTCAAAATTATATAGAAACAAACAAAAAAAAAAGAAATTCTTCGTCCCTTTTTCACGCTTTCTCGCACAATACGCCAGTCGCACAGTTACATAAATACATAAATTTAACTCATGAAATAAAAATATAATTTTATTAAATTTTTGTATTTTATTTCAAAAAAGAAATTTACATCAAAAATGAGAGTGCGTATTTTTTAGAAAAACAATGACTTTTCCAACAGTATGCAGCCTAGCAGGACATCCCTTATTACAATGTGTGGAGCACATCCAATATGCCTTGACTCCGTATGCGCGCTGCTTGGTAAATGAATAAGTACCCATTTTAATCATGTCTTTATTCTGCCGCGACTTGCAAAAATACACTGAAAAATAAATAAATTAATAAGTTAGTTTTATTTTTATTTTTATGTAAGTACCGCGCAAGAGTCCCAGGTGCTCCCAACCTTCTGGAGCCATTGAGACTATCGCATCCCTAATTGGGGTATGATGTGAGGCTGAAAATAGTGTGGAAAGAAAGGAGATGGGGAAGACGGAGGTGATGAAGTAGCTGGCTATTCACATCTGGTCACCAAACACGGCTAAAGCCATTTCAAGCCACCTTTAGATTTTGAATGGTGATCTTTCACCATGGCGATACTGAAAGTATCTACCACTCTGGAACGAATCGCAAATATACTATAAGTGAAATAACATAAATTAATCAAATAAAATTTAGTTGCACACGCCGGGATTTGAACCTGCGATATCCAAATTCATAGCCGAGGATCGTTACCACTCAACTACAGAGACCGTCAATAGCCACAGTATCAGAATAACAACAAACACGAGTGTGCTCAAATCTTATTCGACTTTCTTTCAGGCTGAGCCATTACTCGTATATGCATATTTTGGGATAGTATTCAACGTATTAGGCCAACATTTTTTTAATTAACCGACGAACCCGTGGAATAACAAGGTTTCATCTGACAATTCAATATTATGCGATAATGAGTCTTAAAGTTGCTTTCTCTAGAGCACATTATCGCCTGACATTGCTGTGTCAGATGGAACCGTGTTATTCCAAGGGGTCGATGTGTAAAATAATAATTTTCGACTACAAGTACATAAATAAAATACATATACAAATACATATACGTACTATTATGTATCGTGAATGTTAATTACGTATTTGAAATGTTATGCATTGTAAAATATTATTTCCCAAAAAACAATGACTTTTTATGGGTAAGCGAAACAACGCTTTTAGTACATAAGTAATTCTTTAAATATTGAGATGAATTGTTTGTTTGCGGAATAAATTTTTATTGTAAGTTTAAAGCTCAAACTGTTAGTTTCACAAAAATATATTGTATTTTTTTGATAAAAAGTTTCTTAAAGACTTGAGCTTTTATCTACAATAACAATTTACTCTATTTCATATTCCGTGTGTAATAAATAACCCATCAATAAAATTTAAAAAAATCAATATTTAAAAGCCTTACCTGCTAAAAGCGAATTTTTTGGAAAATATTTAAATGATATCTTTGAGCGAGTATTGCGTTTCGTTTATCCTTAACTCTCGAGAATAAAATGCAGGTATTTTATTAAAAAAAAAAATTTTTACATAAAAAGTAATGAAAATATACATGTCATACTTTTCTTTAGACCCTTTGCACGAAAAAAGTCACCATCCAGAGATAATAAAAAAAACTTCAAAATCGCGAGAAAAATAATTTTAGTTATTAAATAATAAAAACGCAATTTATTTCTCTCCAACAAATACTGGGGAATATTACGAAATTCCGTTAGTATTTTATTTAATTAATTTGAATACATGATTGTGAATATTTTTTAAGACAACAATGGCACGCCCCACATTGTGCAGTCGTGCGGTTCATCCCCTGTTATTATGTGTGGAGCAGACCCAATGATCTCTATCCACACCGGCTTTCTTCTTCCTAAATGTGAAACCATTCACTTTAATCAAATCTTTATTCTTTCTCGACTTGCAGAAAATAGCTGAAATAAAATTAAAAATTAAAAAGTTTTAAATAAAAAAAACATTTTTATATTTTATATTTTAGAAACCATTAATCAAGATTTGCCTCGGAGCCATAAAAAATACAGCACCCCCATTTTAATTATTTTGTAAGAATTAAGGAAGAAAGAAGGGCAAGAAAATGGGAAGAGAAAGGTTGTCAAGTTTCATAGCTAAAGCCATTTTAAGCAAACTTTTTTTTTAACGGAAGACAAACATTCCCGGCATTTGATAATCTCCTACTACCATCCCACTAAATGAAAAATATTTTTTGTGTCATGATGGAAGGATTAGCCAGCCGAGGAATTGAACTAAGGACGCCTTTGTGGGAATCCGACGCGCTACCAACTCAGCCACTGACCGGTCAAAACATTGAATTGATTTTGATTCTGAGTATGTAGTATTTTCAAATATAGAACGAGATGCAAAAATAAGACACAATATTTAAATATTCAAATTATCTCATAAAAAATCAATAAGATGTACGAGATGTGTTCCTTTCCAGTTGTCAAAAACAAACCACTGATCCAAAATGGCTGATAATGCTAACATATGATAAACATATGTGTACCAACATAACAAAAAAAAATCGATAATCGAATGTACACAGCCCGGGGAAATTTAAAATTCTTTTTGAACACACCTCGTATGTCTAATCTAAAACTACGGTTACTTTTGCCAGTAATGATATTCTTATACTTTTTTAATTGCTGAATAACTTCATAAACTGCCGTTAAATGTTAAGTGCTATAAATGTTAGTGTCCCTGTTAGATCTACTCGACTCCACCACCTTTACAACTAATCACAGCACGAACTATTCATATAACTCAATAATAATGCGTTTTCATAGAACCGTCCTAAAAAAAACTCGAGAGTAGAAAATAAAATAGATTATTTATTTCAGAAAGTATGCAGGGGCAGTGCAATGCAATAAAATCAATAATTACCAACAATACAAAAGTATCAACACATAAATTAATAAATACATATAAATTATTATTACTAATGAAAAGATTATTATTATTACAAGGAATAGGAAAGAAATGCATACAATTGTAAGAAAATCATTTATAATGGATATTTGACGGTCTCCTGCTTCCAGATAGCCATCAAAAGGAACTCTGTCCAGGCAGCTATAGCAGTAAAAATGGTATTAATTAGGCAAGCAACTATCATTCAGTTTGGGTGAGAATTTTTGCCTCAAATCCAAAATTCAGTTTTGTGTGAAACAGGCCGCGCAACCGTTCCTCTTAATCAAGCAAGCAATACATTAATTTGATTGTTTTCTGCCTTCAGATGGCCATCACGGGGGACTATATCCAGGCAGCCATTGTAGGAATGATCCATCACGGGGGACTCCATCCAGTCAGCCATTGTAGGAATGATCGTATTAATTAGGCAAGCAATCCATTAGCTACGGGTGGGAAATTTATATAATTGCCTTTCAGATAACATTAAAAAAGAAAAAAAAGTATATTTAAAAACAATATTCCTTCAAAAATTAAACGAACAAAATAATTAAAGACTGGTTATTTTTTTAATGTTTTTATTTAGGTACCCATTCTAGTTAAATAAGTGAACATTTATTTTTTATTTTTTCTGGAATTAAAAAAGAAAACATTTTGGATTGGGGTAGTCTACGACATAACCTTCCTTTGCGGTGGTAAAGAAGTGCTCTGAAGGAGTACACTCGTCCCTACAGGAACATTTCCGTAGCGCTGTAGTTTCTCGGTAGGCAGAATAGTTGGCGATATGAATTATCGTAGGTGACTTTTAGCTTATGCCATAGGTGCAGATGATATAGAGGATGCAGTGCAATCTACAGACAGTTCTGACGTATACTGAGATGTGGATATGGAGTTTAGAGATAAAAAAATATTCGTACAAAAAAAAAAAAAATTGTTTAGTGGTTATGCACATTATTTTGAAATGTTATAACATTATGAACAGTGTGTAAGCGAGCACAGCAGCCTTTCTGTTCGTGTGTGGAACAGTACCAATGATCCTTTTCTCGGTACGATTTCTTCTTCCTAAACGAGTAAGCTCCTATTCTGATTAGAACTCTGTTTCTTTGTGAATTGCAGAACACCGCTGAAAAAAACGATAAGAATTAAAGTTAAATTTGCAAGTAAAACACATTTTTGGAAAAACTATCAGCAGAGATCAAGAGAGAATAATGGTTATTTTGTCTTGATTTCTGCGGGATTCGATCGACCTTACTTCATGGATATAGACACGCTCACAATACACTTCTATCAGCGTAACTCTTCAGTGGTCCTAGTAGCCACCCAGAGGTAGGGTTGGGCGGGACTAGTTGAACCAAATATCTTTGGAACCGAAAGAGTCACGAAGAGTTCTGAACATGTTCCAGCAAGCTAAGAAGGTGTGGACCGCGCCACATAGGGCCCTATCATTTGGAATAAACTTCCCCCAGATCTTACTAGAATTCAGAAATTGACTGAATTTAAACGGGCTTTAAAAACAAAATTATTTAAAAAATCCTACTGTCTATAAATTTTAGTTTCTCTTCAATTTATTCTAAAAAGCCATTTCCTCAAGCCTCTAGTAGTTTAAAAAAAAAAATTTATATGAAGTCAGTTATTGCTCAACATAACCCGACTCCTGTCTTAAAATATTACTATTATTGAAGTATTATTGTGAATGTGTTATTTTTGTATAGCCGTGTATACACTGTATAATATTTTGTAATTTTATTAGATGAATATGCACCTAAGGAGTACTGTAGGAGTAATATTAAGAATAAGCAAGAATATATGTAATATGGTAAGAATGTATAAATGGAATGTAAAAGGAGCACTGTAGGAATTCCACGGAATGGAGTTATTTAATCTTTTTTTAAAGTTTATTTTTGCCAAAGCGCACTTGAAGTGAAATAACACAAAATTGCGCTTTATAAATGTTTGTTATTATTACAGCATTTTGTTACCACCTGGGGCCTGATTCCGGTTCTTTTAAAGGGTAAGTCATTGTCCTTATCCTTAGGCTTAAAGACTTTTTGATTAAGTGCGGTTCTAGCTACAATACATTTTGAGATTCAATTATCACTGAATTATTTAAAATTTTATGTGCATCAAACACACTTAACACTTGTGGTTTATTATATATTTTTTTAATTTAAATCTCTTACATCTGACATTTCGGGCTTTTGACATACTATAGGTACTTTAAGAACATTACAATTTCTTTATTTTAATTAAAATGTTTAAAGTTAATACTTACGATCACATGGAGTTTTTCTTTTGTTAAAACTACGCAAATATCGATATTTTCAAACAATGTCATTCGCTCAATGAATCAAGGCAAGTTAATTACAAATTGGTGATAATTAAGTTTTATGTAATTGTGATAGGAAAATAACATTTAGCGGTGTACGGGTTATATAGCGAAATTTGTTATAAAGCAAGAGTAGGGTTAGTTGAAGCACGTGATTCAACTTTGTCGTCTAGCATATAATTGCTCGGTCGAAAAAAAAAAAATGTCTCTTCTGAATTTGAAATAATATGGTCGGCATGGATAGGATTACCGCAAAGGAAACCCTTGCTTATCCATTCGAATACCAAAAGCAACCAATTTTGACAGAGGAACATCCTTAATAAAACTGACGTAAATGCATTTTTTATACAATTTCTTCAAACGATTGGTATTCACTTGGTGATATCATTAATAATTAATTAATTAAAAAACATACTTTGTTTACGCCACTTTATAAATATATATAAACATTT